>NBIV01000152.1:0-182650 GCA_003194525.1 Gracilariopsis chorda
ATTGGAGTATCCACTGGTGGATTGGTTCGATACCTCATTTATGAGTTGATCCCTCCTCGCGGCATAGCGATGAGGTGGCACTTGAGGGACCTGGACAGATATTACTAGTGGCATTCTGGTGACAGATGGTACGCTGTACGCGTGTGGTAATTCGGTTCCAATTTTGGATATTTAATTTTATGGTTAACGCCACTTGTGGCCCAGACAGTGGGAACTCCACGTGTATGGACCTCAAGAGGTGTGCACCAAATTAGTTAATTTATTTAGTTTATTGTGGTGCAAACCTACTTAGGTAATCACGGCCTCGCCGTCCGCACCACCAGGAAATGGTAACCTTGGTTCTCTTTCGAGATATACTCTTTGCAGAGTAAGGCTCTGGTAAGAAAGGCCCTCGTAGGGATTACGACTCCTCGCGGAGAGTATCCACGAGTGGATTCCGTCTACCATCCCTTGGACATTCAGGCGTCACTACTGCTACAGTATCACCGTGTTCGGTATTTGTTATTTGTTCCACTGTCAGTCTTGGATTCCGCCCCAGTATTGGTTTTTCGTCGTGGTGTTTACCAATTCCGTTTGGGATTCGTTCTTTATTTTGGTTCGCCCCGTCGCGGGTCTGTTTGCCGCGTGTTGCACGCCCCGTCGCGGTTCTCTTGGGTTTCCCTTTTTCCTTTGCGTTTCCTTCACAGTATAGTCGTGTCATTTTACACTCACGTGTGTGTACCATCCGTTCCTGGAGTTTACCCTTTTTCTGGGCCATTCCCGAACCTCTCAGGTATAGCCAGACCACTTGGTCTTACAAGCCAGCCTTTACGTGGCGCAGAGGGCTCTCTCAACTGAGACACCATCCCATAGGGAGCGAGGTCTCGAACACCCTTGAAGGTACTTCCCGATTCGGGTTTTGCTCTTACAAGTGGTCTCCGACTTAGATCTGGGATTGCACTCTTTCGAGTTGTTTGTCGGTTGGTTCCCATTGCTGGGTTTCAATTGTCGAACCACTCAGTTGGTCTGGATACTCACTTGAGTTTGTGACTTTTCTGTGAAGTTTTTTGTGTTTATCCGTTCTTCGGAAGTCTTGAGATCGATTTACGTATATCGTTTACCGATAGCGGTTGTCAGTTACAGTATGGCACCGACGGCTCCGGGTCCTCGGAATGGTTCTACTCGTCCCGCTGGGCAGGCCCACCTGCGCACCCAGGTCGAGGATGTCCGTTCCCGACGACCGAGATGATATTGAGATCGATCCGGATCTTCGGAGAGCACCTCTCAGCTGCGTCTGCACCTCAAGAGGTTGTTACAGTTTCTAAACCTCCAATTGTGGAAACGCCGTCTGCAGCTGACCGATTTCGGTTTTGTTAATTCCGAGTTCGGAGGTTGGAGTCACGTGTGGAAATTGCCAATGTGGCACACGTCGACCTCCTGCTGGATGTTGCCACTCTGCGGCGTAAGGTGATGACGCCCAGTTGCTGGGATGTTTCGGGGGATATTCGTTCCCTGAGACGGGATGTCAACTCCATTTTGGAAAGTTTGGGTACCCCTGGGTTTTCATTCCAGGTTACCACACGTTTGTGGAAGATTCCGTGAAGCAAGCGATCGTTTCGAAAGCCCGTTTGAGCAATCTCGAAGAGATATTCCGTCTGGACGCGAAGTCGAGGCCAAATTGGCGAAATCCGATCGTTTTAGAGACGTCTGGACACCGCTCCGTTACACGGAATAACGGAGTTCCAAAAAGGAAGTTCATCCTCAAGAGGATTCGTCTGGTTCAGATTCTGATGACTCGCGTTCGAGTTCTTTTCGGATTCGATTCGCCGGAGAAGGATGAAAAACGACGCGAACCGCGTGCTACCCAATCTGGGGCTACTCAACCCACACGGAGGGACGTACATACCCGTGTGAAGGGTCAGAAGCACTTGGGAATCAAGGAGCTGAAACTACGAATCCGCTCTATCGGAAGTTGTTGTCGTACCGGTATTATCGGTTGGTGAACACGTCTACAGAACGTTCATCCCGTGGTACGGGCAAGGTCAAGGACTTTATTAAGCGCCTCAGCATTACCTGTACAAAGGGAGTTCAAGGCGACGACCCAATATTGGTTCTTGATTTCCTTGCTAGGTTCGTTCCGCGAAGCGGATCTACTTGGTATGAGTGAAGCGCAAGCTTATTTGACTTTACCCTACTTTCTAAAGGTTCTGCAGAAGCCAATTTCAATCCGTTCGCGGATCCTCGAGGGCCTCGGAAGGAGGAGTCACGTGTTGGCTGGAAGCAGTTACACTACCTTCTCAGGTCATACGCGACACGAATGCGGTTCAAGCAGCAATTCTCGCTTTGAGAGACACTCGTCACGACCGCGGAGTTCGAAACGGAATATTCAACCCGCTTGAATAAGCGTTTCACCGATGCGGTAATGTTCATTCCATCAAGAAAAGTGTACCATGTTTGTGGATGGTTTGGACCTTCAATCAGGGCTTTGGTATCCGATATCGGAGGACAATCGCAGAGCGAAGTACATTGGACCTGGTCCACTACGCTCAGCGGAAGGTGATACCTTCCGGGCTAGGCGGAATCCGAGAGTTCGGACATCGAGAGCGCTCATTGCCGATGGTTCGGATTCGTCTTTGTCCCTGGCACGGGTAATACAGTCATAGTGTACAGGGCCACATCACTTTCTTGGAAGCAATCCCGAGTCGTTTGGTACGTCTGAGTTGCTGTCGACTTCGAATCCCTCAACGGAAGATGATTCCTAGCTTGTATGTCAACCCTCGCAGGGTACTGGCAGTCCCACTCGCTCACGCGAATCAAGCTACTCGGCTTTTTCCCGACCGGGATGGAGGAACATGCACCACATCACCTTCATCCACACCGTGTGGACACGCGTCTAATCCGAACCCGGAACAGTGATTTGCTTTTATGTTACCTCTCAGGTCATAAAGCACCAGGCTGTACATTCCCACTTCGGGAGGGTTCGCAAAATAGTCGCGCAGTACGAAGGCCTTGACTGCCAACAGAAAGTTCGAGTGCGAATCGATCTTATGAGAACAGAAGTTGCTTCGAGGCTCACTTTGGTTCACAGGTCTCTGTTTTTATGCCCGCGAAACGGGGAACAGTCTGTTTCCCTCGAAGGGAGTGTTGCACCGCAATCGGTGGAGCCGCTTCGAAACACTAGTCTCGGGAGTTTCCTCTACGGGAGGGGCGTCTTCTGAGCCGAAGTTGAAGACGCCCGAGGTGTTACAGCTTCGCTCCCCATCAGTGGTCAAGATCCGTTCAAGGAAAGCGGCTACTTCCGACACGGACTCTGAACACTTTTGGTGTTTTACGTCGCCGTGGATACAGTCCCGTAATCTCCGTAGATAGATTCATGGTTATGGCAAGCGAAACTATAAAGTTTACGCTGATTACGGCCTTTCCAACCAGTTTATGGTTCGACAGTTGTCTGTCCTGGACACAGGAGCTGCGCCGAATCTTATCCATTTTGATCTCTTCCGTCCACTCTTCGGGAACGTATTCGTCATGGTCCAGGGTTGGATATTGCGGATGCAACAACAACCCGTTGCGCACGGTTGGTAACGTTTTCCTTTGTGTAAGGATTGGTACCATCTTGGTTCAATTGGACTTTATTTTTTGCGAAGGACTCGCCGCACCAGTTATACTCGGTTGTGATTTTTGTGATCGATTCATCGAAGCAATCCGACCTCGATGAAGACTGTTGAACTGGAAAACGGTTCTACTGTTCCGATTGTCCGGAAGCCTTTGAAGTCTGCCACGCGGAAGCGCGTACCGTTACCGGTTGCTCAGGAAGTTCCAAACATGGATACGGTATCGACAAAGCTTCGCGTTGCGAAATCAATCGCCATTGCACCGGAAACCCAGGTGTGGGTTAGCAGTCCTAACCAAGCAGCATGGTACGCAGGTTGTTCAGCCCCTGGCTTCTCTCTACGAGACACGACAACTCGCTCTAGCGAATGGCGTTGTTTCCGTAGAACCGGATAAACCCTTCCGGGTACTGGTTGCTAACTTTGGCAAAACCACTCAGTGGTTAGTCAAAAACCAAGTATTGGGTTCAGTTCTTCCACACCCGCAAGCGGTCGTCCCGACTAAGTTACTTATCGCTGAGGTTCTTGGGATAACAGACCCTAAGGAGGGAGAGGAAACCACTCAATTCGGTGAAGCTGATAAACAACAACCTCGCGAGGTGAATTCGGGTACTGCACCCCTCGAAACCTCAGAAGGTCAGCTACCACCTGGTACAGAACAGAAAGATCCTGTCGAGGAATTAGCGAAATTTGACTTGACTCATGTCCCAGAATCCCATCGGGAGAAGCTCAGGGATATGCTGTCAGAGTTCACTCCCATGTGGGACGGTTCCTTGGGAAGGATAAACATTACAGAGCATTGAATTGATCTCCTTCCGAATACTCGGCCGATTTCACAACACCCTTACAGAGCTGGACCGAAAGCTCGGAAAGAAGAGAAATCTCAAGTTGAGAAGATGATACGCGCTGGCGTTATTGAAACAACCCAGTCTGCATGGGCATCGCCATTTGTGTTAGTTCCGAGACCGGATGGTTTGTGGCGCTTTTGTGTCGATTACCGGCGCCTCAATTCGGTCACGGTTAAGGATGTTTATCCTATTCCAAGAATGGATGAATACATCGACTCCCTTGGGGATGCTACTGTGTTCACTACCCTCGCTGCGAATTGGGGTTATTGGCAAGTTCCTATCAGGAAAGAGGACCGAGATAAGACGGCTTTCGTATGTCATCAAGGATTGTTCCGATTTCGGAGAATGCCCTTTGGGCTTACGAACGCTCCTGCTACCTTTCAAAGGGCAATCGACATACTGCTAGCTCCATTCAAATGGAAAACGTTTCTTGTTTACCTCGACGATACAATCGTTTTCTCCAATAACTTGGATGAGCACTTATTCCACGTTCGGGAAGTAATGAAGGTACTGCGCGACGCAGGTATAACTCTGAAACTCAAGAAGTGTGAGTTCTTTACCGAATCAGTGAAATATCTGGGTCATATCATCTGTCCCGGAAAGCTTTTGATCGATCAAGTGAGAGTCAATTCCTTGAAGGAAGCGAAGCACCCAACTACTCAGACTGAGCTGCGTTCCTTTCTAGGATTGTGTAACGTGTACCGTTGTTTCGTTCCAAACTTTGCGGAGATTGCTACACCTTTGAACAGGTTACTGACCAAAGGTCAACCAGTCAAACTGGACCCTTTCGGGGACGCAGAGTCATCCGCTTTCACGGAATTGGTGAACGCCGTGACGTCCCCACCGATTTTGGCATTACCCACTCTGGTTCTTCCATATGAAGTCGATACCGACGCTAGTGCTAACCAAATTGGTTGTGCGTTGTTTCAAACCAATGAAGATGGTGAACGACACCCCATCGGGTTTTGGTCGCGATCTCTAAACGTGCATGAACGTAATTATTCCGTCTCGGAGAAGGAGTGTCTCGCCGTTGTGTGGGCACTCTCTACTCTACGACCCTATTTGATGGGTGTTCACTTTACCGTACATACGGACCATTCCTGTCTCCATTGGCTTATGGAAATTACCGAACAGTCGGGCCGGTTGATGCGTTTGCGTCTCCGACTGTCGGAATTTGATTTCGATATCCTGTACAGGAAGGGTACCCTGAACACTCAGGCGGATGCGTTATCCCGTTTGGGAACCAATTCTGAAGCACTGCCGACTATGGACTTGGATATACCATGTTTTATGGTGGAAGACTTGGATGACGGAGCCAAAATCCTTTTGGATGATATATGTGACGACATTCTCGTCACGAGAGACGTAGAACCACCTATTGGTTCTTTTATACCCATTAATCCCTAGAAGTTAATACGTGAGCAACAGACAGATCCGTTCTGTACTCAGATCCGTGCTCGCCTCAATGGAGGATGTCAGATACCGTTTTCGGTTACCGATCAAGGCTACCTTGTCAGGTTTGTTAACTCGAACCCACAAATCGTGGTTCCTCACTCGCTACAGCAGCGAATTCTTCACTTGTCACATTATGTGAAGGTTGGCGCTCATCCTGGTGGAAGAAAACTGTATCTCGCATTGAGAAGGGATTTCTACTGGCCATCTATGGCATTCGAATGCTACGCAGTGCGCCGTTCCTGTACAGGATGGGCGAAGAATGAAGTCAAGCTACGCAAACACTATAAAGAGTTAACGTTATTCCCCGCCAGGGCACCGTTGGAATTCGTGCCCATGGATCTCCTCGGAGAACTGATTAGAACTCCCCGCGGGAATCGGTACCTATTGGTAATCACAGACCGATTCTCCAAATTGGTTCGGACAGTTCCGCTCAAGCGCATTACGGCAAGTATTGTTGCCAAGGCGTTCGGCACCCATTGGGTATTCGTGTATGGACCACCCGTACAGGTGCTTTCCGATAACGGACTTCAATTCACGTCGAAGTTCTTTCAAGACGTCTGCCGTATCCTGGATAAAAGGAATCTGTTTGTAGCAACGTACCACCCTCAGGGTAGTGGTCAGGTGGAAAGGTTTAACCGAACGATGCTTAACGCATTACGGTCCTACGTTGCGGATCACCCCAAGGATTGGGACCTTTACACAGACGCAATCACATATGCGTACAATACCCAAGTGCATAGGGTTACGTCTTTATCACCATTCGAACTGGTACTGTCGCGTATACCACCGCCGGTTTCTATCGAGGCACAGCCAACACTGGCAACTTACCCTTCGCCGGGTTTGTATCGCGACTCCTGGAAAGGATGGCTAAAGAAGATGGTTCCGGTTGCACGGAAAGCTATGGCAAAGGCGCAAAACACTTACAAGCGTAACTTCGATCAGAAGATTCAGAGACCTTTACCGGAAATTCGGGCGAACGAGTTTGTCTTCCTTCGAAAGGAATACTACAATCCTCAGAAGAAAGGTCGCCATAAGCTTTCTCCAATCTTGGTTGGACCCTACCGTGTGGTATCAGTCGCACAGGACACTGTCGTGTTGGACATTAATTCTCAACACGAGAGGATATCACGCGACCGCGTTACTCCGGCACCCAATCCAAATCTGGAAGGGTTGAACTCACCTACAACCCTTTCAGGGAATGCTGACACGGTTGACCAGCCTTCCGGTAATGGACAGCCGCGTCCGGCAATTCTTCCGCACCCGGATCGTGGACTAACTGATCTGCCGCCTACCGCTTCCAACAATGGAAATGCTGACCCGCTACACCCCGAACAGGTTCGGCACAACGACTCTCAGAGATTAACACACCCACAGGAGGTTGTCAGCAGACCCCTGGCGCCGCCTAAGGAGGGGGAGGAGAATACCGTTTCGGTTTCGGCGTCGCCCGCTGCAACCACGAATGGTAACGCTCCTGCCGAAGAGACAGTTGTCCCTACTTGTAATTCGCTGCAAAATCGCGCATCACGCGATGGCACCGCAGAACCGGTAAGGAATAACGTCAGAAGGGATGAAAACAGTCCTGCAAAGGATGATGAACAGAACGACGAAACAAACCAATCTGGTAACCTGTCAAGTGATACTTCTCGCATTCGCGATTGTGCTACTGCGTCACCGAAGAAGACGGTCTCCGAAGACCCGAATCGGGTAGTGTCTGCCGACTCGCACGCGGGAGAACTCGATGGCGAGGACGGGGATCCAGCTTGGAATGACGTCTGGAACTGGGAGTAAGAGAACTCCGAAGGAGATGCGAAACCATGATTGGTGGACAATTGGACCGTGAAAGACCCGCTCAGGGTGTGCATTACGTCATAAAGAGGTGGCGTGCGCTCGCGCTTGCGAAATGAATGGCGCTCCGTGACTCCCTGCCGGGAACGGACAAACCCTAGACAGGCACGTGCCAGAGATGTGGCGCGCAAGCGAACCTTCCGGCCTATCGGATTTCTCGGAAAATTCCCTGTGGACCGGCGGTCCGCCGCCCTTGCACAGGGAGTATCGAAGAGGTGCACCACCGTCAGAATGGTCTTCCCGCTGAAGCGGTTCATCGCCTGAATTGCCGAAGCTACCGTTCGTCGGTTAGAACTCCGTTACGGAAGAACCAATACTTCCTGGACTCAGGAAAGCGAGACCTTTCGAGTGAACCCATTCGGGTGACGTTTGCTCTCCACTAACGGAAATTACGCCTTCTCCGTCACGACGGATACTGCACAATCACCGTGGTGAGCGACGCGCTTCCGAGACCGGAATATTGCTGCCAGGCACTCTGAAGCTAACCACAGTGGTTCTATTGCCTCTCCCTTCGCCAGAGATGGCACGGTAAAGTTCCAAACTGGATTTATACCACATGGAGTTCGTGGTTGAACGCATTGTGCGTCATGAAGTTACCCCGGAGGGTGGTTGCTTCTATCAAATCCGTTGGTACGGATTCTCTCCCGAGGAGGATACGTTGGAGCCATTAAAGCACCTCCCGAGGTCTAAGATCATATCCTATCACCGACGGATGCGGTTGGCTCTACCTCCAAATTTGGATGAAGCAATAGTTGGCTAATCCGAATCCAGAAACACTACGTGACCACGATGGTCGTTCTTGGGGAGACTCTCGCGAGTGCGACCCATGTTGGAAGGGGAAACAAGAAGGGGAATACCAGAAACGGTTCAGAACAACAAACCGGAAACGGTTACAGAAGCAGGGATACTGAAGAAATTGGATCCTGGAATATGAGGAATGAAGTGGAAAGAAGATCTCAGAAGAGAAGAAGAAGAAGCGAAGAATTACCACTAACTAGTTGTACTAATTCACAAGTCTATCTGTCAACCACAAGGGTCGCCGTCACCATCAACTGGTTAGCCAGCAGTACTGGGTCCGGCTCCGGATGAGGCTCCCGCTCCGCTGGGCGGACTGGTTGGACCTACACCAAAGTTGGTGGCGAACATCAGCATCTGGTCGATATCCGTCATTGCCGAAGGGAGCGGGACCCCGAACCTTTGCAATGTTTGTCGAAGAGTCGCAGCTTGCGGCGTCAATACCGGCCCCGGTTGCGAAAGAACATTCCAGCCCGTTGGAGCTTGAGAACCTGCCACAGGTGTTGTTTTAGTCCTGCCAACAGCTATCCCACCAGGTGGTACGGCCACGAGCGGTGCAGACGACCCAATGGGTAATTCAGGTTCCTCCGTCACTGTCGGATCATCCCAATCCACCGGAGGCTGGTACTCATCGCGGAAAACGAACCCTCGCGGGTGACCTACGGGAACCGAGATCGGTTGGCTCAAAATCCCCATGGCATGAGCTTGGGAAACACCCATGATGGGAGTCGTACTATATATACGCTTTTGCGTCAGGTGAAATCCCGCGTCGCAGTGTGGCTTTCCCGGCTTAAGAAGGGGGAGATGTGGAGCAACGCTTTCCCGTCGGTTGCGAATTTTTCCTATTCATAGGAGTATCCACTGGTGGATTGGTTCGATACCTCATTTATGAGTTGATCCCTCGCGGCATAGCGATGAGGTGGCACTTGAGGGACCTGGACAGGTATTACTAGTGGCATTCTGGTGACAGATGGTACGCTGTACACGTGTGGTAGTTTCGGTTCCAATTTTGGATATTTAATTTTATGGTTATCGCCACTTGTGGCCCAGACAGTGGGAACTCCACGTGTATGGACCTCAAGAGGTGTGCACCAAATTAGTTAATTTATTTAGTTTATTGTGGTGCAAACCTACTTAGGTAATCACGGCCTCGCCGTCCGCACCACCAGGAAATGGTAACCTTGGTTCTCTTTCGAGATATACTCTTTGCAGAGTAAGGCTCTGGTAAGAAAGGCCCTCGTAGGGATTACGACTGCTCGCGGAGAGTATCCACGAGTGGATTCCGTCTACCATCCCCTTGGGAACATTCAGGCGTCACTACTGCTACAGTATCACCGTGTTCGGTATTTGTTATTTGTTCCACTGTCAGTCTTGGATTCCGCCCCAGTATTGGGTTCTTCGTCGTGGTGTTTACCACATTCCCGTTTGGGATTCGTTCTTTATTTTGGTTCGCCCCGTCGCCGGGTCTGTTGCCGCGTATTGCACGCCCCGTCGCCAGTTCTCTTGGGTTTTCCCTTTTTCCTTTCGCTTTCCTTCACAGGATATCGTGTCATTATACACTCACGTGTGTACCATCCGTTCCTGGAGTTTACCCTTTTTCTGGGCCATTCCCGAACCTCTGCAGGTATAGCCAGAACCACGTTGGTCTTACAAGCCAGCCTTTACGTGGCGCAGAGGGTTCTGTCAACCGAGACACCATCCCATAGGGAGCGAGGTCTCGAACACCTTGAGGGTACTTCCCGCTTCCGGGTTTTGCTCTACAGTCATCTGCACAAAGAATATATTCCCAGGTGTAGATAAACAATGCAGCCCTGTCAGTAGTGAAGGAGAACCAGAGAAAGCAAAACCTGTAACAATAGTTCGCATTGTTTTGGCATAATGTTGGTGACCAAGTAAGCTTCGTTTTGCACAAAAGCCTCATCAGTGGCCATTCGGAAATTTACAGGTCATTTCCAAGTTCTTTCGTTCAAACTTTTGAGTCGTGCATTTTGCCCGTTGCAATACGTGCTCATTTCTTGAGTAGAGACGCTCATTAAAATGGACTTTTTTGCAGCCATTCATCTTTGGCATTTCCTGTTTGAGAAAACAATAGATCTTGTTCTTATAGTAGTGTTACTTGTAAGTATGGGCTACGACAGCGTCTTGGGCGGTGTCGGCTTGGGCATGGTACTGACGCAGAACGTTGACTTAGTGGTGGAAACGCTTTATGCGCGTGTATGTGCATTTTTGACCCCTTGTGTGGATTACATTGTCCTGTAGGCACTGTATGATACATTCCGGACGGGCTGAAAAACGTGGACACAGATCACGGAGGACAGCGTTTTGCGAAAACGTTGTCCTGGGTTCAAAAAATTAATATTTTTCACCCCCCCTAGGACATGGTTTTGGAAGGATTTGGCACTTGCCTGGTACGTGCACCCCAAAAGTGGGTTTTTGAGGTACGTAAAGGCGTGGTCCGTGCCAAAATGAACGTGCCCTAGGACAACCATTTTCGCGTATTCCGTCAGACGCGTGCAAGTCGTTATGCGTGTGTAAGTGAAGCGCAAATGCTCAATCTGAGCTGCCGTTTTCTTCGCTTTTGAGACATATGGGGCTCTGCGGAGCGGTTTTAGCACTTAGCGTTTGTTAAGGGGGTTAAGATTAGCTTGTTCATGTTGGATATGTGATTTTAGCTTTCATTACGCTTCGGAAGGGAAGCGGTCCTAAGGTAGCGGTTTTTCTAATAGAGTTTAGGGCTTGTAAAGCAGCTTTTAAAGTTTACGGCTACATGGTGTGCTATGTTTGCTACAGGTTTGTAGGGTTTTCACGTCTATAGCTATAGAGACAAATGTTTTTTTGGATTATCGAATGGAGGATGGTTTTGTGGATTTTTGGATTTCAGGTTTGGTAGGTTTATATGATTCTAGAGATATAGGAGGATTTCAGGATTTACAAGGTTTTCAGGTTTTCAGTGATTTTGCGCGTTTTTCAAAGGGTTTTCAGTGGGGTTTCAGGATCGCGAAGGTTTTGCGGTGGGGTTTTAAGGGTAGAGTGGTTTTCACGGTGGTTTTACGGTGGGGTTTCAGTTTACGGGTTGTTTCACGCGGGTAACAGTGGGGTTTCCACCCACGGCAACTGGCCGCTGCCACCTGGCACGAGCCACCCGCCCAGGCTTGTCCCGTGGCGTGTGACACGTATTACACACAAGTGACACGCATCACGTGCACATGACACGCAGCACAGGCAGTGACACGCAGCACACATACGCGATAGCAGCTGGCGCTTTACAACGCCTTAGAGTTAGTGTTGCATGTAAGTGTGGGTTTGCGCTTGGTTTTGAGGGGTGTCGGCAAGCGCTTGGTTCTGACGCAAAACGTTGAACGAGTGGTGGAATCGCTGTATGTACGTTTTTCATGCCTTCAGTGGATGACGAAGCGCTGGGTGCCGGTTATGAAAAAAACCCTTGAGCTCAAAAAACCTGGCTAAATATTAAAGAATGCTTGGTTCGGCTAAAAACCAAGCGCATATATCAAAAAATTAGGATTTGACATTGCCGTTTGCGCTTGGTTTTAGGCATATATAACACGTGCCGCGTGCATGTCGTGTAAGTAGCGAAGTTGAGCGCATTTTTAAATGTTTAGCGCGCCAATACAGGGTGCCCCAGCGCTTGGTATTAGCCATGATTTGTCAGAGCCTTGTAGGAAGGTCCTGAAAGTGCGCACGCGCGCATATGTGCGTGTCGGAGGCTTTGGAAGGATGGTTTTTGAGCTGGTTTGGCAAGGTTTGGGCGCATGCTCCATGTGCTTGGTTTTAGCCAGCTTTTCGCAGACCAAGCGCGTGGGATGTTTTTTGGCTTATTTGTAGAATGTGGGAAAGCGCTTGGTTTTGGACTGGCTTGCAGAAACCAAGCAACACGTGAATACTTTGCACATTGTACAAATGTACGAAAGCCCTTGGTTTTGGACACATTTGCCCAAAGCAAGCATTTCGGGCATGCTTATGCACATTGTGCAAATGATCGAAAGTGCTTGGTTTTGGGCACATTCACGCAACCTAGCAATGCGGGGTTTTTTTGGCACATTGTAGAAAGATGCGAAAGCGCTTGGTTTTAGGCCATTTAGGTGAGAGACCAAGCAAAGCGTGGATTTTTTTGCATATTGTACAAGACTGCAAAAGCGCTTGGTTTTTGCAACATTTGCTAAAACCATGCAATGCAGGCATGTTAACGCATATTGTGCAAAAGGGCGAAAGCGCTTGGTTTTGAGGAGATTTGTGGAAACCAAGGAATGCAGTTTTTTAAATGTTTGACAAATGTTTAGGGGTTTGTAGTACTGGTCATATTTGGACAAACGAAGCATTGCGGGCATGTTGACGCACATGGAACAAATGAGACGAAGCAGGCTTTTATTAGGGAGCCTCCGAGAAACAATGAAGAGCCTTGATATTAAAAATGAGGGGTTTCAAATCTAACGGTTTATACTTTGGTACTCTTAGCATTAAGAAAGGTTTTGTGTTATTGTAAGAACCTCCATATTAAATATTAGGGTTTTTAAATGTAAGGGTGTTTACGGGAACATATTAGCATTAGAAAATGTTATATATTATTGTATTCCTTTGATATGGCAATGTTAGGAGGTTTTAGTTGTTATAGGTGCAGTTGGAGAAAAACAGGAAAAGTACAAAATTTTATATGGAGGTACCGTGGGGGGGTTAAAACTGATAAGAATGTTTTCCGTATTAGGGGTTTTAGGGAGCAGGGATGTGGTTTTAAAGGATTAGGGTTACAGGGTGTTAGGGTTGTATATTTGTTCGTTCGGCAAGGTTTTAGCCGCTTCCGTCCTGGTAAGCTGCACTTTTCATGATTATGGATGTGTCAGAGTATTAAAGGTTGGACTTTGAATAATGAAAATTGCAAGATCTAAAAAATCGTGTATATGGCCTAGGTCTCTAGACGTAGAAATATGTGATTAGAACGTCTTAGGGGTTTTTCTAAATGTTATTTTTCGTTTTAGTGTGTTTTGGTGATTTGTGTTCCGTGGAGGGGAGTGTGAATGTTTTTAGAAAAAATTGTGATTGGCCGTACACTTAAGAAATGCAAGTTCTACTCAATATTTGTATTTAGGGGTTTTGTTTTAGGGGCGTATTTGCGATTGGGTCTAGGCGTTTTCTAGGGGGTGTATTGGTATTAAGGGTTTTACTTCTAGACACTTTGGGGGGGTTGCACTTAGATTCCTAGGTTTTATTTTACTAGTGTTTTAAGGAGTTTTAGGGGTTGCAGAATGTTAAGAGAAACAGAATTGTCTTGCATGTCATGTGCTGTTGTGAAGGGGTTTTTTCGGCTTTAGGGGGTCGGCGTTTTGTGCTGCAGAAGTGTGCAGCGGTATGCAGAGCACGTTTTGTGTTAGGGGGTTTTAATTGGAATGCTTTGTTGTGCACCGCTGTAGGCGGTGTGCATTAGGTAATAGTGCTGTGGTAAGTTTAAAAGATAGTGGCGTGGCTATGGGAATACCGAACTCGGAGACTTTGGGGTGTTTTAGGGTCGCTCGACCTCCGGGGCGATGTACGTCAGGAAGTTTTCCTGTCGTACATGAACGTAGTGGTCGCTCGACCACTGCAGCAAAAAACAGTAATTCTTTTGGAGGGTAGTGGTCGAGCGACCATCCTGTGAATGTACGACAGGACTTTTTCCTGTCGTACATGCATAATACAGATAAGAATACAGTAGAAGGAAGCGGAAGGTGTTTTTCGTTTTGTTCGCACATGCGCGTTTCTCAACGTGTGAGGATGTGTGGGAGGTTTTTATACGTAACGAATAGAAACATGTGAAGCTTATGGCCACAAATTTATTGTTATCATCATGGTGTCACGGGAAGCTATACAAGATCAGTTGTAGATTTGTACCAAGTGATGAGGCGTATAAGGTTGGGAACGGCCCTGCGGTCTGTTGTCGTCAACCAGGAGTGGAAAAGTTGGTCTTGTTGCTGTGCTTTACCGGATTCGGATGTACTGCTCGTAGAAATATTGTTGAACTGAGAGTTGCGTTCTTCCTCAAAGAGGTTGAGTGCAATGGTGTTGCGCATGTCTGGGTCTTTGCGCCAGAGAAGCCATGCAATCTGGCGCAGTGGGATAAACTCACATGCCCGAGTACCATATGTTTTGGGATCTGAATGGGTCTTGAGTCCCTTGCAGTATCCCATATGGCACTTGTAGCAGGTCTTGGGTTGGTTCTTGTTGTGTGGGCACTCAACCGCGTGGTGGGAGTCCGAGAAGCATCGATAGCATCGAATGGATGCATAGGAGCATACATGGTTTTCCTTGGTTACGGGAGTTTGAGCTTGGATAAGACACGGAACGCATGAAAGAGTGGAGACGGCGTGCTATCTCCTGAATGTGGCGCACAATACGAGCGGGGGGAATGGAGTTGATGCGATAAAAAAAAGAAAGCGGAAATGTTAGACTGAAGCGGGCTGGTGTGCCGCTCTGAAGAAGAGAAAGAAGTGATGAAGGGCGGCGAAGACGAGAGGAGGTTGTTGTTTAGGCGTTTGACTGAATTGGCGGCTGCGGACGCCGAAGGGAGTGGTTGTAGCGATGGAGAGAACTATTGTATGGCGGCATCTGAAGGTTTGAGCTTGGCTCCGGTAGGATGAAGGGTGACATGTCAAGAGAGGCGGTACCTGTGGAGGCTATATAGGTGTCTGATTTGGAGTGGAGGGTGTGGGTTTTGCAGGCTGTGACGGTGTTTTTAGGGTAGAAGTGTTTTTAGTAGGTGCGGTTGGAAACGGGTTGGAAGTTGCGGATTTTTTTTCGCAAACGTCACAGTTCACAGCGTCTTCGGTGAATAAGCAAACGCCTGGTTCGGTTCCATCAATGTGGGCGTAAAGGGCGTTACGGCGGCACACGAGCGTCAGTTCCATCCACGTCTTCACTTGGTTCCAGCGGTCTGTGGCAAGCGAGTCGACATAAGAACGGGCGATGTCGTTGGGGTTTTGGTTGTTTGTAGAGCAAAGAAGATCTTGTATCATTTTGAAGTATGGCATTGAGTACATGGTGATGCAGCGCGCATTTCGGCCGTCACGACCCGCTCTGCTGGCCTGCTGGGCAAGGTCGGCCAGACTGGCACATCCACCAAAAATTAGCGCTAGCCGAACGTTTGGAGTGTCGAGTCCTGTTCCAAAGGCGGAAGTGCAAGTCATGAAAATAACGGTTTGGGTTACGGCGGCGGATGGCGGAACGGAGAAGCGATGGAGCCAGTCGTCGTGTGTTTTATCCTTTTCGTGGTCGGATAAGCCGGCATGATAGAAGAGGCAAATGAAAGATGTGGAAGGGAACTGGTGAGATAATGTTCCTTGTACGTATTGTTGAATGACGCGGTGTAGTTGTTCTGTAGCTCAGCGTGTGAGTGTGAATAGGATGATGCAGACCATGGATTCAGTACTTGCGGTGAGCAATGTTGAGACTTGTTGTTGGAAGTACGGGACGCCTTTCTGAAGCAGATCTTGGAACAAGCTTTGATAGGTACCTGCGGCAGTACAAATTCGAGGGGCTTCTACGCTTGGGGAAGCGTCGTACACGGAGAAGCAGATAGTGTTACGGGCGGTGGAAGTGGTATACCGGTAAGTTGTTGGTATTGAAAGCTGTGATAGCAGGCGTGGACGATCGCGGGGCGGCAGGGTGGCACTGAGCAGTACACGGGGTAAATGGGGGGCTACGATGGAAAGCGCATTGTGGATGTGTGCAAGAGATGGGCGAAAGTGTTGCCATAACAGAAATAAATGCACTTCATCCACCACGATGCGGGCCAGTTTTTGTTTGTGCAACAAGCGTTGAAGCAGGGAGTTGAAAGAGGCGGAATCAAGCACTTCGACTGACAATATATAGACATCCGCAAATGTTTCCATGCCGCCACTGGTGTGCGGGATGTGCTGCTCTGAAGCTGAAAGGCTGCCGCACGTTGTTCGTACTCCGTAAGGAGGGGTTTGAGAGGAACGATAATGATGGAGGAATATGAGCCCTTCTCTATGTACATCGGGAGCAGTACAGACAATGTTTTTCCGGAGGCGGTCGGAGTGAGCATAAGCATGTTTCCCGCTTTTCAAACACGGCCACCGTAACGGTAAACTGCGTAGGTGATTTAAACACTGAGGAGCCATTGGCAAGCATTTGTCAGAGTGCGTTGAGGAACGTGCCGAGTCTGTGTTCGTAATTGAGCGGTGGGGGTGTATGGAGCGATGCACCACCTCTTGGAAGCTCGGATGGGGTTGAGCGGCTGTGTAGTAGGGAGGATGAGCAGGTCAGGGGTGCAAACACGTCGTTGGGCGGTTTGTAAGCGCGGTGTGGAGGTGAAATGGGTTGTGATGCGGGAATGGGGCGCTTGGCGGGAGGGGTGGTGCTCTGGTGTTGAGGAGTGTCACGGGAAGAGCGCTTCTTTGCGGCGTGTTTGCTCAAATTGAGTAGTGAGTGCCATTTGGTGGACCATTTATTGTACTTGCTGAGTTGGGTGTGTCGCATTCCACTGACGTCGTGTGGGGTCCGTGCGTACATGAGCTCCGCAGTGTGTACCGTGGGCCAAGATTGATTGTGCGCGGTGGAGATGAATTCTTCAAGGATGGCCTTGGAGAGCGTGTTGTCAATGTCGTTTGCGGTGGTGGAGGAAATGAGAGCGGTGATTCCTACTGTGAAATTGCGGTAGTCGGCAAAGGTGAGTTTAAACCCAGCGTCGAACAGAGTGGAGCTGATGATTCGGCAAATGTTTCGAGCGTCCAGGGGCATGCCGTGGGTTGAGAACAACATACGCCAGTGCGCCTGTTTATGGGTTTCGCCATGTATTGCCGAAACGAACCAGGTTTCGAGCGGGCGAACGAGCTTCAGGTAAGTGAGAAGAAGTTCAGCTGTCTTTGGATCTGGGAAGCGTGGAATTGGGCGAGCGTCTCCTTTCGCGTTTTGAGTTTTGAGGTAACGCGTGATGAGAACGGGTTGAGAGTCAAGAAGTATGAGGCAGCGTTGGTGGAACAAATCGTTGTGCAGACGATACGACTCAATCTCGGTTCCGCGAGCTCGGGAGCCGGAGGCAAAGTGGAGAACGACGAGGAGCCGCTCCTGGGCTTTTTGTGCGCATGCGAGCCAGCGGGTGAGAGCAGATGTGTAGAAGTGGATACCAGCAATAAGAACTGTGGGGGTATCGTTGGGTGGTGGGGAGGGAGCTTGGAGCGAATGGTGTGATGTGTTTCTGGATGGGATCTTTAGGCATTGCAGTACTTACTGCAAGCAGGTGTGTAGAAAAGAGCCATTGTGCGGGTGTTGGAGGAAGCAGAAGCCAGGGTTTTTGTTTGATGGTTGGTCTTTTAGTGCGTGGATGTGGCTTGTGAATGCAGGGGGGAAGGGAGATCCCAATAGCTGATCATCAATGATGATTTCTTTAATTTCGGCATGGAGCTTTTTGACAATAGAACCGAGCGCGGGCAGACCCAAGTGAATGTCGCGAACGATGCCGCAGTGTGGGTGCATATCGCAGTCGACGAACGATATGTTGATGCTTTCTTTAGTGGCGATGTTCATAGCAAAGCTGAGAGTGTTGCGGATGAAAGAAAAAAGCATTGTTTGATTGCACGTCAACTGACAATTCCACTTGCTGCATCTCGGAAGTAAGCTGATGAAGAGTTTTTCCTTGCTGCTTGGTGAGGTTATGCACGTGATGGATAGCGCATGCTGCGACCCCGTATTAGAGAGCGGCGAGCAGATCGGTGAGCTCGTTGGCACTAGTATAGCGGTAGCGCTCGTCATGTTGGTTGATGGCATCTTCGGTGTTGTGAACCAGCACAGAAGCGGCCGCAATGAAGTTGCGCACAGTGAGTGTATGCGTAGATGCATACGGGGGGAGCGTCTGCAGAAGCTGGGCAGTGAGCGCGCTGTGTAGGAGTTGAGGTTTTAGATTAACGCTGTGGAGGTAGGCCGTAGTGTTTTGCGCTTGTTAAACCAGGTTGACGTCATGTTCGTTGCCTTTTTTTGTGAATAGCAAGAGACGGGCAATATCGGAGGCGTAGCGTTTGATCGTGTCCTGCGAGACGCTGCGGAAGTTGCTGTCGGAACGTTGGTTGAGCTTTTGGAGAAAAAATCGCGGAATGGTGCACATGAGAAATGGAACTTTGGTGAGGTACATGAAAACATCGTTGGTCATCGCAGCCATTGCATCGATGTCGCTTGCACATGTTGGATTTGTGAGTATGGTTGCGTCCTTGAGGCTGACAGAAACAGACTGGAGTATGATGTCTAGCTTGGTACACGCAATGAAGAAGTTGGGTTTTTGTTGTGCTTGTGGTTGCAGATGCAGATGATTGGTTTGCATATGTGAGGTGCTTAAGCTTTTGAAGAAGTTGTTCACTGCTTATTCGGTTTTGTGTTCCGGTTGCAGTATGTGTCGGTGTCTGGAGTTTGTGTTCGGGTTGGGGGGTTGCATGGGCTGTGGCAGTATCGGTGCCGGGGGTTGGGACTGGAGGTTATGGGGTAGCAGGGGTTGCTGCATAGTGTTGACCGTTTGGATAGGCAGTTGAAGGTGTTTGCTTATGGTTCCAACGGGGGAGGCGGAGCTCACCGCAAACAGCAGACGGCGAGGGCCGCCGAATATGGTTTGCACTTTTACGGTGCTTTGCTTCGATGTTTGTTGTATTGGCCAAGAAACCGAATGCGCGTGATTGGAATGTGTGTTTGTGATGTGCTCATGGAGACGCTGAAGGTCAATGTAGCAGGAGGTGCACTGCGCGCAGCGGTAGCCGTTAAATATTTGCAGCCCAGCTAGTGGACGTAGAACAGCCACGTTTTGGCTCGGCGCTTCCGGATCATACGAATTCCATAGCGGGGGGAGGTTGTTCTGCTTAAGCATTTCGGTTCTGCCGGACCAAATGATGTCGGATGCTTTTCGAGCCTCTTCCTGGGGGAGGAAGTGCGCCTTTCGGAGATGATAGCGCACGGCACGTCGCGAGGGGATGCCAGATTCACAGTTGAGGCACAGGACGAAGAAGCACATGGAGTGAACGGCAAGGTTGATAACGGTGTCGAGTGGTTTGGTGAAGGAGGGAGATGCATTTCGTTCTTCATCCGCGATCTACCCGGCTGATGTTGAGATTATGGCGGTAGCGTTGGGGTTGGGACGGTTGGATTGAGGTTTGTTCGCGTTTGGAGCCGGACGAGGCTGGATATAGTCCAGTCCTATGGAGTGGTTGTGCAAATAAGAGGTTGTCCATATTGGTATGCTCGCAGAAGGGAAGGAGATAAAAAGAAAGGCAGAGCGAGAGATAGAGATAAGTTTTGGCGTGCAGTTGAGTTGTAGACGTTTTTGAGGGTAGGGGAAGAGATGGGAAGGGGTTTATTAGGGGCTGGTTGGTGGGCTTTTTGTAGTGATGATTGTTAGGGGGGCTTGCGCAAAGGCGCTGCAATGTGGGTTTTTTGGCGCGCTCATACAGCGTCGGAAGTATGAGCTCGCATAGGCTATGGGGCCAATACTCGCCAAACATGTACACCATGAGTTGCAGAGGGAAAACGGGGCTGGCGCGGCTGGAGATATGTGGGCGTTCGTTTAGGTTCACACATGACGTCATACACAAACTGTAATTGGGTTTTTGGTAAGGTGGGAGGTGTGCTGTGTGTGGGGTGATACACATGCCCATGCGCACAGTGGGAATGAGCTGGTGCACACCACAAAACGGCACAGGATTACGTAATACGTTCTTACGCACATGCAAAGGAGCAGGTTTGAGGAACTTGTTTAGGAGTTTTCACCCTTAGAGAGAGGGTGTTTAGGGGTTTGTATTGTGTTTTGTAGAAGTCGAAGAATGTGTCTGGGGCGAAGGGGTACCAAGATTATTGGTCCAATCGTAAGAAGTACGGTAGTCGATGAAGAGTTCTTCTCCGCGTGCTATACGGCGGGTAGCTTTGATTGTTATCAGAGTGTAAGGCGCGAGGTGCTGACGTGTTTTAAGCGCAGATATCGCAGAACGATCAACGTAGACATTGGCCGTTCGTTTGGGTTTGAAATCATCACGAACGGGCTGCGCGTCAGGATCCAACTGGAGGTACCTTGGGTCATTGATGAGTCCTTCTACGCAAAAGGGAGCTGGCGAGATCCAAACGCTTGGTATTTTCTTGTCCTGGTTCAGTCCGATGAGGGAGGTGAATTCCGGAGCCCTGAGCTCCCTTTGCATACAATACGTGCGGAAATCCTGTGGGGTAACGCCCATCAAGCCGGAGCCGTATGTTTTGTGGATTTCGGTTCGCTGGGACATGTCGTGATATACCAACGTGCCGTAAAAGTGGCAGACTGTCCCGTCTTCTGCGAACGTACAGCCTGCAAAAACGCCAACCCCAGCAGACGGGTGCAACATGGTTGACGCAGCCACAATAAGGCGTATCGTTGAAGCCTCAAGAGTGCGGAGCTCGTTCACGCCCATTAGGTTGAAGAGTCCTTGGTACTTCTCGGGCCATTGGGAGAGGTCCATGTGAAGGCCGGTGTTGACGAAGTCCTGTGCGCGCCATTTAGACGCACAACACAAAACTACGTGCTCTGCCAGCGTTTGGTATTGAGGGAACTTTGGCACGGCTGCCCAAGTCCGGGAGGGACCCATATATCCCTTAAAGTAGTTGTGCACCGCGTTGGCTGCATCCACCAAACCTTGCGTGACGGTTACGCTGGCAACGTTTTCGGCGATGAGCCTTGAGAAGTGTTTCAGTGCGTGATGTCTGGCATGGTGGAAGCATGCTTCGTCCTTCTCGCAACCGACAAATCTGCGTGTTTCGCCTTTCTTAAAAGACATGCAGGCGAGCGCTGTCGAGAAGGTGCCGCCAAACAGGTCAAGAACCGTATCACCTGGTTGAGAGAACATGGCAATGAGCTCCATGTTGAGTCGAATTGGCTTCTGTTCTGGACGAACAGCCTCACACTTCACATCTCCACTGTCTGTGTAGCGGGACCACATGAGACGCTCATTCACATCGACGGCCGGAACACGGTCGATGACGTTCTTGTACGCAGTGAACGTGAACGGGACGTAACGGAAGTTGGTGTAGTTCACCATTTTGTCCTTTTGCGCCCGAGTGGGGCCTGTTTTGACGCCATGCACCGCGTATTGGGTGATGGGTATCAACTCTCCAGATGCGCGGCCCGGCGACACGGTGTTGTTACCCGGTGCACGGATCATGTGCAATGGGCAGTGGTCCACGCGGAACATTGGGGCAACGGTACTATTGGCTTCCCTGCGATCAACGCTGTTCAACAGCTTCCGCCAACGCGGGAACTGCTCAAGCGAGCAGAAAATGAAGAATTGGCCACCAGCACGTAACAAGCGACTCATGGTTATTGTAACCCTTTTCATGTCGGCGACGGTGAGGGTGTCGCAGTCGCTGTTCGGCCTGCCACCCATAGAGCGAATGGCGTAAGGGGGGTCTGTCAATACCAACTGGGCCTGGGAGCATGGCACGGAGTCCGGGGCACGCAATTTGTTGTGCACATCCACGAGGTCGTCAAAGCCGCAGCAATACATTTCGTAATGCTTCATCATATGCTCCTGCACCAATTCCAACGCATTTAGCACGTGTACGTCGGCCAGCTGATCTGGGGGAATGATGTCCGCCTGCTCCTTGCGGTAGGGAAGATCGCGCTCCATTTTACTCTGTGGGTCCGGGCCTAGCGAGAAGGGGGGGTGGGGCCTTTTGGGGTTGCTGCACGTGGTTCCACCGCTGCTACTGCTCCTGGTGGGTTCTTGTACCAAGTCTATGACGTCCACTGGTATGGCGGAAGTGGCGGGACGCCCAGCAGCAGTAGTGGCAGATTTGGCACTGGCGTACGCGTTGTGGTGTTGGGTGTTGACCTCACGAATGGGTTTCCGAAGCTGCGCAGTCAGCTTAGCGAACCGTTGGGGAAACTAACGCTGCCGGGAATGCTGCGGTTCGATTGCCTTACGGTTGTCGTCTGGAAGCAACTCTAGCAGCAACTGCCATGGGCACAAGTTCGCCTCGTACAGTCGGGGATGTGAGACGACGCTGACCACATCGCTAAGGAACTCCTCACTCAGTGCGGGGAGGCTTGAATCCACCACGTCCGATTGTGTGAACGCTTTGGAGTCCACTTGGGATGGGTCGGTGCATGATTTAAGATCCCGTATGAGAGTTTTAAGCTGCGTGAGTGGAGAGAAGCCATCTTCACGATTGCCTATTACTTTAAACCCAAAGCTGTCCGGATCGAAAATGATATACGGGTACACCATACTCCCAACGTCAGTGAATCTGAGGAAGGTGGCAAAGCAATCCCACCAGCGAGTCACCTGTTGCACACCGTACGCAACTCGGCTGCAGGTGAACGCGTCGAAGTTTTTAAGGGAGCTCAGCGTCATCTGAGCACCCGGAATGGGTGGTCCTCGCTTTTGCTTTCCAGAAAAAGCTATGCGCTGGCCAGACAACTGTACGAACATCGTCATGTAAATCAACACCTCGAATCGCAAAGCACGTTCTGTTGGGACATCGGTGCGTTTTTTCTTGCGCGTATTAATGCCCGTGACGGGCGATTTGATCAAGTCGCTGAGCAAGAAGCGAATTGTGAAGTTTATACCACGTGCGTTGCATATGCGGTAGTAGTCCTTCACCCTTGACTCATTTTCGGTGTCTGTTTGGTCGATCACTTTCGCAATTTGGTGCGTTTGTTGGAACGCATTGCGAGTGGTATTCGAAGTGGACAACAACGCGAGGCGTAGTTCTTCATTCCCGAAAGTAGACACGTTCGGTGTGTTGGTTGCTTGGGAGCAAAGCTCTGGCGCAGCAGTGGAGTTCCTTTGCACCCGAATCGCGTGATCGACGAGAGTGGCATACTTGGCGTTCCTATGACGATCGCCTGGAGTTCGCTCACGCGCATACTCATCGCGTAGCTCCAACAGAGCCAAGATGGTCTTTGTGTAGTTGGGCATAATGAAAATTGCGTTTCGCAGCCGGTTGAATGAGCACGTGGTATGACAATCTTCACGTTTATATACGTGAGATATTGGTGAGCAAGCGGTTGTCTTATTACCAATGAGGTTGGCAAGCGTGAAAGCAAGCCGCTCAAATATCCGTAAACGGAACGGTCGTTGGTGCGTAATACAGAATCGTCTGGCAACGGTTGTGAAATACACCAATGTTCAAAAGAGGAGGAAAGGAGGGAAAGATTGGGAAGCGTAGGGAAATGGAACGTGACACAATCGCTTAGGGGAAAGGAAGGTGAAGACGGAGGCTTAGGAGTTTGAACGTCAGGAACACATCCTGCGCGCCCACGGCAGCTGGGTAATAAGGCGGTTTTTCGGCCACTAGTGGTCGAGCGACCAATGCAGCTATGTACCGCAGGCAACTGTCCTGTCGTACATGGCGTTGGTGGTCGCTCGACCACTGTAGGCTAAAAAATTGTAATTTCTTGAAGCGCCAGTTGGCGAGCGACCACTGCGCGCATGTACGACAGGACGTTTTCCTGTCGTACATGGCGTTGGTGGTCGCTCGACCACTGCAGGCTAAGAAATTGTAATTTTTTGGAACGCCAGTGGTCGAGCGACCACTGCGCGCATGTACGACAGGACTTTTTCGTGTCGTACATGGCGGTGGTGGTCGCTCGACCACTACATGCTAAAAAATTGTAACTTTTTGCAGCGCCAGTGATCAAGCGACCACTGTGCGCATGTACGACAGGACTTTTTCCTGTCTTACATGGCGGTGGTGGTCGCTCGACCACTGCAGGCTAAAAAATTGTAATTTTTTGGAACGCCAGTGGTCGAGCGAACACTGCGCGAATGTACGACAGGAAAAAGTCCTGTGGTACATGGCTGTGGTGGTCGCTCAACCACTGCAAGCAAGAAAATTGTAAGTTTTTGAAGCGCCAGTGGTCGAGCGGCCACTGCGCGAATGTACGACAGGACTTTTTCCTGTCGTACGTGGCGGCGGTGGTCGCTCGACCACTGCAGTCTAAAAATTTGTAATTTTTTGGAGCGCCAATGGTCGAGCGACCACAACGCGCATGTACGACAGGAAGAAGTCATGTCGTACATGGCGGCGGTGGTCGCTCGACCACTGCAAGCCAAAAAATTGTAATTTTTTGAAGCGCCAGTGATCGAGCGACCAGTGCGGGCATGTGTGATAGGAACAATTGCCGTCCTACAAGCGCGCAGCGGTCGCTTATTCACGGATCATTATAACTTGTATGTAGTGGGGACCTTTAGTGGTTAAGCGAGTACTTTGAAATGAGTTCCATCGGTCGGGCATTGTTGTGCAAGGCTGTTTTACCTGTTTCAAAAACTTAAAGTTCCCAACAGCGTGTGGTAGCGTTTTGGGGAGCGTGTTGTGTTTGCTAGCGCGTCGAACGTCTCGCTGTTCTCAATTAACCTCCTCGCACGCGTTTACAAAAATTCCAAATACAAAGGTGTGCTTTGTCGGCGTCGAGGTATGTTAATAAAGCATCTGTGGGGAAGTATAGCCCCGCGCTTGTTGTTCATGGCTTTTTCAGTTTTCGCAGTCGTGGGGTGTCAGCGGCAACCCAAGGGGTGTTATAGGGGTTTATTACGGTTATAACTTAAACATAAGCAACTCATGGGAGCTTTGGTTGCCGAAAAGGCTGTACCACTATACCTGCCATAGGAAAGATTTGTAGATGTTTAAGAATAGTGTAGGGCTTTTATTTGTGTGGGTGTTATTCTTCGTAGCTGTACGTAAAGCGCTGCTACGCCAAAAATTGGGTTGTATGGAGAACGGGTTCTGGTGGGTTTTTACGGTTTTTAGTGTGGGGCATGGGCCTGCCCCCCAACGGTTCTACGCTGTTGTTTTTTTTTCATCCTGGCAACAAGTGCTCGTGCTTTCAGCATACACGCCTCCCATTCGCCCCGTAGGTCTTCGTCCATTGTTTTCTTCACGAGATCATTTCCTCCCCGAATGAGCAATGACATACTACCATCCGTTGCATGTGCAGAGGTTGTAGATATACGACGGGGAAGTATGTTGATTGGGTTTTCTTTGCGGTAGGGTACAGGAGAAGGAGCGTGTTGTTGTGGAAGCAGTTGTGGCGGTTGGTGCAATTGAACAGCGTTAGTAGCAGGAGAAGGGTGGCTATCATTGGGCTTGTGCAGAGCTCTCCAAGTACGAGGAAGCAAAATGGTAGTGAGGGCCCGTTTCAACCCCTGTAAAGTCGCTCCTTTTGACAGCGTCTGTCACCGCGTTGAATACAACAGGGTCTTTAAGGATGGTGCGTAGTGTTTTGTTGTTAATATTGGATGTGGGGATGTGCTGTGTGAGCTGTGTACGGTTACGTTGAAGTTGTCGCCTCCCCTCATGGAAACCATCTCGCTTTGAAGCGGTTTTTGGTTTTAGGGGTTCACCTCGCTGATGTACGGTGTGCTGGGCGTTGAAAGCTTCTGGACGTCTAGGGGTTTTTGTATGTGGGACACTTGGATGGGTCGTTCCGGTGGGTTGCTTCAGGGGCTGTTGAGCCGAGGCTGTGAACATGTTGCATGGTACAGGTGCCTGTCCGTTTTCCTCGAATGTGTGCATGAGAGCTTCCATACGGTGCCGAATGCAATCGGCGTAGTGCGTGAAGGTGAATTTGGTGTGCCATAGGTTGAAGTGCTTTTGCACGTCCATTTCGGAACCGTTTAGAAACGTTGAGATTTGTTCAGAAATGATCTCGATGTGGTAGGTTGTGAAGAACCCACACTCGAGGTCTTGCTGGATACTGCGTCGAAGGTGGTGAGTGGTGACGAGTGACGATAGGAGGCGGAAAGATACGACGTTCCGTCCTGGGTACGACGCGGTTAGGTAATGAACGATGTTTTCAGAGAGTGGAGCATGAGGAGAGTTGTTGGCCGACATGCTTTCGACACAGAACATGGTGGCTCTGCATTGTTTCAATTGTTGTTTGTGCGATCGTTTTAGCATATGAGGGGCACGCTCTAGCCTTTCAAGAAGGAGCGACAGGTTGGCAAACGCAACTAGCGTCCAATGATTGTGCCCACACAACATCACAATGGACCTCACCCTCTTCCACTTCCATCGGAATGGGTATGTGATCTGCAGGCGTCGGTGGGAGAGGGGGAGGCATGGGAGGTGGAGGAATGTGACTTGGAAGGCCTCTCACAAACTCCAGAAATCCGGGGATTGGGCACGAAGTTGGAAGACGGGTGGCAATGGACCCACTGGCTCCAGCGGCGCTTGTGGTATCTGCTGCTGGAACCGACGTAGGTGCAGGAGTAATTTCGTCTTCTTCCACGGCTGCAACAATTGGTCCATGCACATGCGCTCCGCTCTCGTTTACCTCCACCTCATCCGGAGCGGTTAGAAGTGGTAATCGCCGAGGTCTTCCAGATCTTGGCCTTGATCTACCACTATCGACGCGACGACCCCCAGCATTTCGCCTTGCACCGCGTGAGTTCTCCCTCGCACCTCCAGAAGTGGCTCTAGCACCTCCAGAAGTGGCTCTAGCACCTCCAGAATTCGGTCGAGCACCTCCAGAATTCGGTCTAGCCCCACCAGAGTTCGGACGTGGACCTCCTCGCGCCATAGTATTTTAAAAAAAATCGGAAACACTAATGCTATATTTCTAAGCCCCTAAAAAAATTTGCCAGAGTTTCAGAGTATTTTCCAATATAAACCAAAGTTGAAAGTGAAAAAAAAGTGGTTGCAGTTTGTTGCTTTGCACCCACCGGGCCTAGTTGCATGAGCAATTCAAACAAATTGCTGCAAGACTTATATTTACCCGATGCAGTCGTGCGCAGCACAGGGACTCTCGACACACTCCTGTTGGACTTTGACGGGCGGAGTGTGCCCAGGCGGTTTTCAAGCCGTTTGATGTTTAACCCGCGTCCGGTTGAAAGGATTGGTCTGCCTTTACTCACACACCGAAGTGTGCTTTCCGGCCCCAAGAGGTACGACACGGCAGCCGCCCCGGACCCTGCACAGTAAGCTGGTATTAGGTCCGGGAAACCCTCAGACTTCTTGATCGCCCTCAAACGGCCAGTATACCACAGAGGAGCACCTGCCCTTTCCCAGATCCGTGGTACTCAGTGGGTTACTCTTGTGGCGACCTGCACACGAGCTCGGCCTTGCCCAGGTCCCAGGCCAGCAACAGTGCCCAAAGTAGCAAAGGTTACGACACTGCGCTATTGGCCAGCCTGAAATGGGATGTGAAAAAGGTGGTTAGGTTCAGCAACTGAGATGCTTTTTGCAATGCGCCAGTGCAGTATATATGCTGCGTGCATTGTACTGCACTGGCGCAGTGCCAAAAACTCAGCCACGTGTCGCGCAAACGAGTTGCTGCTGAGTGGCTGGCACTGCAGTCATTTACTGTAGTGCCAGCCAGTGAGCAGCAAGCAAGCAATCAACATGCGGCAGCAGCCAATGCAGTGTATGCTTTGCTTGTGCTGGTGCTGCTGCTGATTTTTTAAATGGTAGGGAGGCGTTGCGCCAAATGGGAGTTTTGCATGGGCGTAGAGGGGCATGCAAGGGGATTTATTGGCGCAACGCCTCCAATCAATCAAGAACAACCCCCTCATACATTAACAAATGCTTAAGAGGTAGAGAGACAAGAGGAAGCGGCCTTCGGCCGCGGGCGGCGATGGGCGCCGCTGAGTATGGGTGACTTCGGGGGATCTGCAGGCCGTTTCTGCTCGCTGTTGCTCGCAAATGGCCTGCAAACCAATGAGGGCCGCGGCGCCGAGAGTGACTATGGACTAGAGTTGCAAATGACGGCCAGCGCGTTGGGGAGTGGCTGGCACTGCAGTGGTGTATGTAGAGTACTGTGGACTGCGATTGGCTGGCAGTGCCAAAATGACTGCAGTGCCAGCCACTGTGCAGCGCTGTGGCTGGCAGTACTGTAGTGGCAGCCAGTGAGCAGCAGCAGCAGTCAACATGCAGCAGCAGCCAATGGGCGTTGAGCTTTGCTGCTGCTGCTGCTGCTGCTACTGCTGCTGAATTTTTTGAATGGAAGGGAGGCGTTGCGCGAAAAGGCTTTTTTACCTGCGCTGAAGGGGGCATAGGGGGGGTGTTTTTTTTCAAAACGCCTCCCTTCAATCAACAACTCACACACCGAAGTGTGCTTTCCGGCCCCAAGAGGTACGACACGGCGGCCGCCCCGGACCCTGCACAGCAAGCTGGTATTAGGCCCGGGAAACCCTCAGACTTCTTGATCGCCGTCAAACGACCAGTATACCACAGAGGAGCACCTGACCTTTCCCAGATCCGTGGTACTCAGTGGGTTACTCTTGTGGCGACCTGCACACGAGCTCGGCCTTGCCTAGGTCCCAGGCCAGCAACAGTGCCCAAAGTAGAAAAGGTTACGACACTGCGCTATTGGCCAGCCTGAAATGGGATGTGAAAAAGGTGTTTAGGGTCAGCAACTGAGATGCTTTTTGCAATGCGTCAGTGCAGTATATATGCTGCGTGCATTGTACTGCACTGGCGCAGTGCAAAAACGCAGCCACGTGTCGCGCAAACGAGTTGCTGCTGAGTGGCTGGCACTGCAGTCATTTACTGTAGTGCCAGCCAGTGAGCAGCAAGCAAGCAATCAACATGCGGCAGCAACCAATGCAGTGTATGCTTTGCTGGTGCTGCTGCTGCTGCTGTTTTTTTTAAATGGTAGGGAGGCGTTGCGCCAAATGGGAGTTTTGCATGGGCGTAGAGGGGCATGCAAGGGGATTTATTGGCGCAACGCCTCCAATCAATCAAGAACACTCCCCTCATACATGGACAAATGCTTAAGAGGTAGAGAGAAAAGAGGAAGCGGCCTTCGGCCGCGGGTGGCGCTGCGCGCCGCGGTGGATGAGGGGCCAAAGTGGTTGGAAGAAAAATGGTGGAGGAAGCAAAGGCAGAAAAGCAAGTAGTTTAATTCAAGCATAGAAAAGCGCATAAAATATGATTACATTTGCGGAGGGATGCAGAACTGAATGGCTTCTGGCAGCACTGGGTTGGCGATGGCCACAGGCATAGGGTGAATTGTTTGCGCATTCCTGGGTGTAAGCTGCGGGTCATGCAGGAGCAGCACATGGTCGTTCCTTCGAACGCGCGACAATGCCACGTACAACTGACCCGCGCAGAAGAAGTTGGATCGCACATCGACAACCAAGCCATCCAAGGTCTTTCCCTGTCCTTTGTGAACGGTTGCTGCGAACGCGAGACGAATGGGGAACTGCCTTCGAATCATGCGAATGTCGGCGAAAGAGAACTCGAAGTCGATGCGATGCAGGAGCTGTCGTTCAAGCACCTGTCCGTTCTCGTCAAATCGAGCCACCTGCATCGTAAACTGACCTACACGCACGACCACGAACAGCTTTCCATTGACCACAGCAGGATGCAGCACGTTCCGAATGACCATAACTGGCACACCGATCTTCAAGTCCAAGTTATGAGGCGGGACTCCAGTAGGCGCATACTGATATGCAAACTCGGGAACGATAGTACTCACGATTTCAGACTCTGGGTTTTGTACACGATCAGGTTGTACGGTCGTCGCGGACGGAAGAGTGAAGCGCTCACCAGGAAACAGATCCAGCGCTGCCGCATTATGTTCGTCGACCAACTGGTTTGTGGACGCAATGAGCATTTTGCTGAGATCCACATCTTCTTTTCGTCGTGTTAGGAGCCACTTCCACAGGAATTGGTAAGCGGTTTGCATTCCACCGGTGGATCTGAGCGGTAAGGGTGCGACGTTGGATATAGTGTTGCGTGCAATGGAACGTAACAGCGACGCAAATGCCGGATCATCGGCTTGGCGTACTTGTTCGGTGAGATACAGCACTTGAACCGATCACAATGTCCACAGATCACTCTTCCATGGCAGCTCGTTCAGAATATTTGTGTACACTCGTCTCACATTGCCACTCGGCTCAGCTTCCATGTATATCTGCGGCACACCTGGAAGCAGCTGGGAGTAGTCGCCGGATAGAATGATCGTCAAGCCCCCAAACGGAGGCGGGTTTTCCATTCCACTGCAGCGAAGATCCTTGAGCAACGCATCCATGAGTTCAAATAGCTTTCGTGAGAGCATGGAAGCCTCATCCAAGACGAGCAGTTGTATTTCGCGAAGCAGTTCCGCACGTTGAGATTGCGGACCGTACTTGGACAAAGTGGCTGTAGTGCTGCTTGTGCTGTCCTTATCGGCTACACCAAGCCCAAGCAGGCTGTGTAAAGTGCGGCCACCTTCGTACAACGATGCTGCAATGCCTGTTGTAGCAGTCATTTCGGCGAGCATTCCTTGCGACTCAGCGATATCGCGAAGGAGGTTGAGCACGTATGTCTTCCCGGTTCCTGCTGATCCTTGCAGAAAGAACACCTTTCCAGGAGTGCTTGTTCGCTCCTGCAGCGCTTGTCTTTGTTGCAATGGGGCAATGACGGTGTCAATGACTTGTCTTTGGCGAGGTCTTAAGGTGGCGTACCTTGACTGCAACGTTGCCGCATTTCGCACCACTCGCGCGTCTCGAGTTGTTGTAGCTCGATTTGTCTCCGTCAATGCTACATCATCCTGCTGCAGGTGTTGGGAGGAGAAGCTGTGATCGCGAAGCAGTCGTCCACCGTGCCGGTCTGAAATCTCCACCACACGTCGATACATTTCCTGCTTTCGTTGCTGCTCATCGCCTGTATGTATGTCGCTACATAGCGCCTCCCAGTTCTCGACGGCCATTTTCTCTGGGTCTGCGCCTTGTTGGTACAGCGTAACAACTAGACGTCGTAGCTCTGAGGGCGTGCTGTAGATCTGCACTGCTTCTTGAAACGCAATGTCAAACTCGGTTCCGTCTGCGAGCAGTCCGCTTGCCATCGCCGTTTCACGATAAGTTCCATACTGCTGTCCGTTGAAAGTCCTTGCGTCTTCATAAGAGCTGGAGCCGTGATTCATCAGGAGCAAGCGAAGAGCAAACAGCTCAATGTCGGACGCTGACACACTTCTGATCCTTGCGACGCACTGCTCATCTTCCGTGCGCTCTACGACGTACATGGGCGGATCGCAGTCGTCTGTGGGCACCTGAGTGCTGTCTCCGTCGTGTTGATTAAGCACACGGGCAGGGAGCGTGCGATACAAACGCACCTTTTCAAAGTAAGAAAGGTAGTCTAGGTTTGCATATGCCTGTGGCCTTGCAAAGTATCTCTCCAGCGTAGACGGCTGCGATGCGGAGAGGAGCTGGTTTGGACCTCTGAGCAGAAACGTGCGTTCTCCTTCCAAGTGAATGGCCAGTCGCTCTACTTTAGGAATGATGTGCACATAGCGAAACTCGAAAAGTCTCCAAGCTGCGTTGACAGCGCCCACCACACGCGCACGCATGTATGCACGAATATCGTTCTGCAACTGCGGCTGTTGTTGCTGCTCATTCTGCGTGCCTGTCTCATTAGCGCCACTCACATTCAGCACCACCTCCTTAGCTTTTGGCTGCGCAAACGCGTACTTCATCAGATAAGCCACTGCGCCCCCTCCTTGCGTGCGTTCTACGTTGATGTGGGAGCGGTAATTCTTGGTGAGAGTTGGGTTGTACGGCACAATCTTGAGGTCTTCTTGCCTTCTTCTGCGGTAGATCACGTGATTCGTGCCTTCTTCAATATATGTCTGCGGCACAATCATGTTGCTGTCGTATCCAAACTTGCACCGCCCAGCGCGATTCCGGCAATAGGCGGAGTGGCAGTGCCTGTGCATGGAACGAATGAGGGCACGCAAGGCGTCGTCTTCTCCTGGAAGGGGAACTTCTGCACGAATCAGCTCGTCGATCACATCGAAGTCTTCAATCACGCCTCCTTCGAGCCACAAGAGCATGTGGTGATGGGGTACATTGCGTTCTTGAAACTCAAGCTTTGATGCAAGCCCCAAGCACTTCATTCCAAAGATGTGCTCCGAGTTCTTTTCCAAGTCCTTTATGAAGTCATTGGCGTACTGGTTGTACACCCTTGTAATCAGATCTGGTCGGTCAAACGGTCGAGGGCGGCTACTCTGTGCCGTAAATGCGCCACGATTGCTGGTGTCCATCCCAAGGCGCTGGATGTCTTCTCGCCAGATGTTCATGGTGATCGTAATGAAGAGCGAAGGTGGTCCTCTCCGCGCCACGATCGCCTGTACATCCATGCGCTTGTTCTTCCAGTACGCTGCTGAGTTGACCGAGTCATCCGGCAGAAAGATCCGTCCCATTTGCGCGAACTGGGATGGTGACACTTGACCGGTTTGTTGGTGTGCTTGCTGGATCTCTTGCTCTTGTACAATGCGCGCCTGTTGTTCCTTCTCCAGGAAACGCAGTCGCATGTCCTCAATGTTTGTGTGTGTGCGAAGCATCTACATCTGCATCAACGTTCCACTGTTCAGGAGGATGTTGTCCGAGTACAGACGTCGCTTGGCGTTCTCAGCCCAAGTGAGCTTTCGGAGCTTCCATTCGTTGACGCTGAGACCTGAGCCTTGTTGTGTGGAGTTCCTTGCCTCCAGAAACCGGCCGATGTCAAACGGTTCGTGCTCATCACCGTACGGGTAGAGAAGAGGAAACATGCCTTTCTCTGCAAGTTTGGATGCGGGTTTTAGAAGTCGGTACCGCACTTGCGCATTGTTTGCGCCATTTGCACTCCCCCCAACTGCAGCAGCAGCAGCTGTCACTACGGCATGCTCTTCTGTTACGGTTCCTTCTACCAAGTGCGGTACTTGAGACTCCACTCGGTATAGGCCGGTAGGATCCACGAGAGCGTTCTCACCATGGTTGGACCCCCACAAGGAGCATCTTCAGGGAGAGGGCCAGCACCTGCATGAGGAGCACTGACAGTGGCACTTCGGGTGCCTTCGTATCCACGTACGACTGCTCCTTGTTCCGCTGCTTGCACGCTGATATCCATGGCGGTTTCCGCATTTTGTTGTTGTTGTTGTTGTTGCGTGCTAAGCATGGATCGGTAACGCTCGCGCACCACCTCTTTCAATGAGACTTTGTTGCCTTTCTGATAATCCGCATGAATTGCGCACAGCGGCTACCGTACAACCGTTGTGGTGGTTTGCTCGATGCCATTGGAGGCACGCGTTGGGTGCGGGGTGTCGTTCAAGCTGGCGCGACAGTCCCCCCCCTCCCTACTTGGATCGTTCTTCGTTGTTGCGTGCAGTCTGGCAAATGGGGAAGCGTGCACGGACGCTGCTCGTGAATGGGAGCTGCGGTTAGTAGTTTGGTGAGGGAGGTGAGCACGCATGCTGTGCTGCGGATCTGGCTTGCGACTATCGTCGCGCGGTTTAGGGCGGCTTCCATGCGCCACACTGTAGCGAGCGTCTGCAGGCGAAAGCAGCTAATCATTACAGTTACACACAAGTATGTAACTGTAATGATTATCTGTAATAGAGCCAGCGCTTTGTGCGGCCATGCGCTCCGGTTTTGTACATGATTACACGAAATAACTTTCAGATTATAGCCAATGCATGCTAACCATGTGTGATACGTGTTGATTTTCTTAGATTTTCTGGGAAGTTCCCACTGGAGATACTCTCTGCGAGAGACTGCCTCCGTAGACTGTCTTCGCCACGCTTTTCGAGTTCGCTACTGGCAATTTCGGGCACCCAGTCCCACACCATCCTTCTCCACCCTGAGCGAACAGGCACTCAACCATATAGCGGCCGCTGTGAACAGGCGCCAACTCCTTTCTAAGGTGACGGCGCGGTCTACTGCAACCCAGTGCCCAAAACTCTTGACAAGTCGCTCGTTCGTTCGTTCTTTTGTTTGTACTACCCATCCGTCCTTCCGATCGGAAGCGTGGAGCTTTTGCTTACAACGCCGGCAATCTACAAACGTTACACATTCGTACTGAAAGAAAACAGTCTTCCCTCACTCACCTCAATTGGAGCTGCGCGTACGAAACTGAACATGTCTGATGAGGAAGGTAACATCGCTCGCGGCGCTTTGTCACATTCGCTCTTACGGCAGCCGGTAGCTTACACGAAGCCGTGGTCTGACGACTGGTTTCCTGGAAATGTGCCTTATTCCAAACGAGAGGATCAGGGGTTCGAGCGTGCAGACGTTCCTCCTAAGCAAGACCATGAGGAGATTCCCAGTCTCAACTTCATTGGAATGCCAGTGCCGAGCGCCGTCCTACTGAATTCTGCATGCTTGGAACAACATACTGAATGCTTGACTTCGATGTTCACTGACAGTGATAGTTCTGAAATGATACCCTTGTTGCTGAAGTATGGTTCGGTCGCCGAAACGTTATCCAGACTTTCACGCACCCTGAGAGCATGTCTATTGGACTATTCGCAACTGCCCCAGGAGCCGTCAAGCGAACAAGCTGCAAAGCTGATAAGCATCATTTTGCCAATGTCGGCTCTCTCCAAGAGAGCAATGTCCTCGGTCGAAAGTGATTGGGAGAAGTCGAAAATTTCAACTGAAGAACCCGTCGACTGGAACAATTTGAGCCTATCTCAAAACACACCATGAACATTGACGATCTTCAAGTTCTTGAGGTCTTGACAATTCATTTCGAGGACCGGGTTTCGTTACTCTGCGTAAAGCGCTTGGGATGCAGTGATTCGCACATGTATTAGTATGGGTGGTAGCAGCTTTTAACACATTCTATAAATGAAGCGATCCTTTTGATATGTTCAAAAGGTGATAAACTTTGTCCTTTGAATAGGGAGCCGCTTTGCGAGTTATGTCTAAGCGCGTACATGAGGTATGGAGTACCATCGCAATTACTGCCCGGAACTAACGTCCTGGAGAGCGTTCTGGAGAGCGTATAAGGGATTGCGATAAGCATAAAGTTTGTTAGAGAATGTTAACGTAGTGTTAAAAACAGTTTAAAGAAATCGATGAGTTCTGTGTTTGCCGCGTTCGAACAGCAGCAATCATCCTCCATTGCGGCGAGTGGAGCCGCTAGCGCCAAGGCTATAAGCGAGTGGCGGTGAAAACGGCGCGGCCGAGAGTAGTGGCGCCGAGACCGGCCACGGCAATGGCGAGCAGGAGTTGCTGACGGCGGGACTCGGCCCAAATCGGCCACGAAGCGGGTCAGGCGATGGGGCTCTCGGTTAGGATAACTCATACCAATTGCGCCTAAAGCCATGCGACAGTGGCAGAGACCATCCTTCTGGTCAGCTTGTACCTTTGTATCCATACGAGGATAGGTTTTGTGACCAGAAGGATGATCTCGACAGTACAGGTATCTACCTTCGGTACCGTTGCGAAAAGGTCTAATTTGGAGAAAGGCCAGGTTTGGTAAGCTACCTTCTCTTGGCCATATCTCATAGCCTCTTGAGCATCATGGAGATCCAAAGCGCTCGTTCTCTTCGTCTCAGTGAGACGAAGAGAACGAGGTAAAAAGCGCGCCACGTTTGAATAACAATCGCCCTATACCCAATAAAAGAAGACTTGCAGTCCGTTTTCTTTTACAATGAGTCCATTTCCAACTTTCTACAGCACACCCACAACCAGTCTTGAGACTGCTACATCTCCTCAACCCCATCAATGGCGTTGTCCATGCGTCACCGAGAATCCCGACATGCCAAAAGCAAAACAAAAGCAGAGCTACGCTGTCAACAGAAACAGCAAGCTATTGCACTCCTCAAAGACACCAAAATGAAACTCTCCATTCGAGACATAGCACAACAAACCACACTCAGTAAGAGTCTTGTCTATGTTCTCAAAAAACTTGTCGACACCAAACAAGAAGACAAACAGCGTGAGAAAGAGGAACCTCAGCGTCGGAAAAGTGATAAACAGGCACAACGCAAGAGATGCCCAGACATAAAACATCATGAGGCTTTTCGTTCAAGAGTTATAAAAGTTTGCGTGCGTGGAGTGCGCAGAATGAAAGGGATTCGTACGCTAAAGAACTGCGGTGAGTCAAAGCGCAAGAGTGTTGAAATAGCTGCCATGACGAGTGTGTTACTTGCCGATGTATTTTGTGCTGCAACGAGCACGAAGCGTTTCCAAAATTGACCCCGTCGAACGGGTTTTGGAGCCCCGCAAGAAGGGGAGGGGTTTTGAGCATGGCGGAGGAACGCAGTCGAGTTCGAGCTCGATACTGACGTTTTCAGTGGAATAGACTGCGCTGAAGCGATTGCACTAGGTTTCAGTGCGCAAAAGTAAAAGGTTTTTGAGTTACATTTCAGGTTTCTGAAATATGTCCATATTAAGCCTTTTCTGAACGGTAGCTGCCGCTGTTGCCGCCGTTGCCGCCGTTGCCGCCACCGCGTACATCGCTGCCACCTTTGCCACCTCGCTGACACTTTTCGCACTTATGCCACCCTGGCCACCCTAGCCACCGTCGTCATAATTACCGCCGATAGCGTCACCATAATCGCCGCTGGTCTCCTTCTGCGTCGCAATCTTCGTCTCCCCGTTGCCTACTGTCCTCGTCGCCCTGATCGCTCTCATCGCCCGCGCAAGCCTTTCAGAATGTCTGGTGCTAAAAGAGCGTTCGAGACTATATTGAAGAACACGAAAGAAGCGCGAAATCAACTAGGATCAACCCTGGCCGTTAAAGGCAGAAAGAAACTAAGCCAAGGAGACACGGCGAAGTCCGCCGAGAAGTCTGAAGATACAAAGGGTCAAGGATCGTCCACGAAAAGTGGGCAGAACGTCTCTGCCAAGATTCCTAGGAGTGAAGATAGTGGTGGTAAAACAGAGAAGTAACCATCGGGTCTCGATATTGTAATCGTGGTGAAACGTTGATATGCATTGTAGGTAGAACACACTGCTTTTTTCACGAAGTCCAATGCGTAACAGCTGCGTGGTCTGAGCGAGGAGGGGCCTTAGAGATCTTTTTGTGATACTCACCGAAGAACGGAGAGCCGCGGCCATTCCATGCATGCGATCGATGCTTCATACAACATTGTGTCCTTGCTGTGTCACAGCCCGTAATATCGGTGGAAGCTTGATAAACTTTTTTCCTGAACCATGCTCACATTATACGTAAGCTTGTTGTTACTATTGAATAAGCTCGATGAACGCTTCTTCCCCAGTATCCTCGCCAGCCATAACGCAATAACGCAACAATGGCAATTCGAGTTACCTATGGAGAACGTGTCACATGTACACAGTTATGTTTATATGGCTCGTTCAGTGGAGGTTGACTTCTTGTTTATGTTTGGTTGGGACATTGGTGGGGCGAGTTGCCCATTCGAATGAAGCGAGCGCTTTCTGGTGTGGTGAGAGAGATGAGCCCGTCTCGTGTTGGCGGGGTGTTGACACATTTTGCGTGTCTTTTTACGCTTGTGCGGCACATGGTGGCGGGTTGCGCGATCTGAAAGCTGCTTCGGCTCTGAAAGCAGATGTATGGCTAGAGGGATATTAGGCTAAGATGTGTAAAGACAATCTCTTCCGCCTTAGCTTTCAAAGCCACCGATCAGGTGAATGACATTAACGAACATTTCCGTTGCTGTACATTCAATACGTTCTCATGTCTCCCAATCTCATAAAGCATTGCCAATTTACAATAATAATTCTTTTCTTCTATCGAATGTTCTTTTCAATGTTGGGTTCTGCCGAAGATTTTAAACAAGACCGTCGCCTTCAACTAGAAGTTACCTGGTCGATGGTGATTCGTCCCGCAGTACATGTTCCGATTCAGCTCTTTTATCAGAGCCTATCGAAACATCTACGAATAAGTCCCATTCTTGGGCCAGGATCGACCATAGACGGAACATCCGGCGATTCAATTCGCATGCAAGATGGGTGATTTGTGCGGCTGTCTCGAACGAAATACCGTTGTCCGGATTTGGTGAGTCAAGTAACTCATCTCTTATTTTTGCCAGCAAACCTGCTCCGCGTTCAATATGACAGCCGAAAAGATAGAGCAATCTTGCTTTCTTCCTGATCAATCCAGTTGAAAATTCATCGCACAGTTCACACGGTAATTCGACAGCACTAGGAACCTTGTACAAATCCTGAGAGACTTTCGTCCGAAACTCCGAACTCACTGCAGCAGGTTCCATTTCCAAAAGCTGCATTCGTAATGACTGGTTGCTCATCTCGAAAAACTTCTTAACCGTCTCTTTGCCTTGAGTCCTTCCTGTCTGATGGGAATGAGCTTGAAAGCCAGAGAAAGCACCGAGTGCGAGAGTGTTCTCGATCCGCTTCTGTTTAGACACCGCGGTGTCTAAACAACGAGAACAGAGACACCCGATGGTATATTGATGTCCGATCTGGGTACGAAATCCCACCCCTCTAAACACCCCTAGAATCGGGGGTTCAGATGGGTTCAGAAAGCTTCCCCTATTACACCTGTCACCAAGTATTGGGTACAGAAACTAAAAGGGTACAGATCGGACATCAATATACCATTAAACCGGTACGCTGTGGCATCCACACCGGCACGGTTGCTACGCATGCTTGGAAAGGCCCTGAGATCCGCGGCCTCGCCGACTTTTTAGGGTTGTGCTAACAAACTCGGAGGGCTTGCCCAGTTGTCTCAGCGTTCGTTGTACGGAGTACGCCATGAGTACTCATGTTAACCATATCTTAAAGAACTGCCATTTCTCTTTTGATGTAGTATGGGCGAAGCCGTTTTCAGATATCTGGGAAGCTTTGACATGTGTTCGAACAGCGACAGATCGTATGGATCTGCGTGAATCCCTGCGAATTCTTTCGCAAAAAGCGCTGGAAAACGAAGATGTGAGAAGAAGTAATGAAGGTAAGGACATTGCGACGGTTTCCAGACGAGTGACGAAGTACGTTCTTCTTCACATTGGAGCCTTGTATGCTTCTCTGTGCAACACAAGCTATTAGGCTCTTATCAAAAAGCAGGAGCTCTTGTTCTTAAATCTTGGAGCAGTGGAAGCTGCGTAGCCCCGGTGCCTTTTCTGGCACTATGCTCAGGAATGCACAACACAATCCATGAACTCCCGGTTATTTGCGTACTTCCATTTCTTATCCACGCCGTTGTTTACTTCGGAGGTGGTTCTAACGAAAGCAGTTTTGATCCTGGATCCGAAAGAACTGCCGCATTCTTACGAAACTGTCTACCAGAGAGCTCATCTCCAGAATTGTCCAAAATTGTAGAACTGGCCCTGGAGCTCTTTGAACACTGGGAAAGCATTTTTCCTGTCAGATTTTCATACGACAGTGAGAAAGCAACGAGAGTTAATCTGGCATGGGAACAGGAAGTTTGCGCCTCGGAATTGAAGGTTCCGTCGGGAGCAAGTTATACCGTATTTGAAGAGTTCAGGCCATGGATGCTCACTGTGACAAAGATAACCCAGTCTCAGCTTCCCCCCTGCCTTCGAGAGGCAGCCCGTATATATTTCCTACACCGGGAATTTTGCGTGGACTTCGATTCTAGTAGTGCTTCGGAGATCATCTCGTACGCAAGTTACCGTGGGCAAGGGTACCAGGCCCCCCAGATTCGGGATAATCATCTCCAAATGATTATTTCTAGTATCTGGACGAAACTGCGATGTTATGCTGAGTGTTTAAGCCAAACGACCTCGAGTATGGCCTCGACACGAAATGTAGGGTTTGATGAGGCTTTAATCCGTACTGTTTCTCCTCTGGTACTAAACTTATGCATTGCTTCCCATGTCATAATGGGTAGTGGGGAGAACTTCATTGCTGTTCATCCACAAATGTGGGTTTCTCTCTCCCTGAATCAGACATCCAGGTCGTATTGGACATCGTGTGATAAATGTATGGAAGGGGACATGAATAGGACGGATGATCTAGAAATTGTTTCTGATACACTTGATAGTTTGTCTCTATTGGATGATGATTTAGAGTTCTTCACGGGCTAAGCCCAAATCCTATTGAACATCATTTAGTGGGCTTTGTCCAGAACAAAAGGATGACATTTGCACATGTACCGTTGGTACGGTAAGCTTTTTATGCTGTAGAGGAAAGGGAAAGCCGGTTACTTCCACACTCTACCCCAGCACTTTCAGGTACAGCAGCATGACTAAAATCTTCTACTTTTCAAGAATGACTGGTGGTAGTCCTCCCTTCTGAAAGGAGGTGCAGCTGAATCATCATCAATGCGAAACTTGTGCATGCTTCCATTCTTTCCAACTTTCTACTATACTCTATCGTGCGATACCATCTATGAATCGTGCAACAACTGATAACCACCTCAAATCTGCTTATCGCTCTGTACATCTGTCGCAACCTTTCGATGGTATCACAGTCTTTCCACATTTCGAAAAAGAAATCTAAATCATCTTCCGATGCATCGCAATTCTGTGCGAATAGGTATAAGTCTCGAAAGGGATTAGAAACGCAAGTGGAGGCAAAGTCAATAAACCGAAACCCATCTTCCTTACAATCAACTACATTCAATGCATTCAAATCCCCATGGACGAGAGTGATAGGAACTTGGAACTGAGAAAGTTCTGTACATATGTCCGAGAGATAGTCCATCAACAACGTCTTTTGATAATCAGACTCAAATGGTGCGTCTCCGGTCATGCGAAGTATCTCCATGTAGCATTGCGATGTCCATTCCGAGTCTGACATCATCTCATCAACAAGTTTGCGAACATATGGTCCGTCGACTACTTCAACACCCTTGTCCCGAAGTCTACTTACTAACGGAATTGATTTTCTTTGAATGCTCACCCATGTCGTGAGGACATTACGAAACAGATCGGGATTCCTTGATGCTAAGCAGGCATCCTCACCGGCAAGCACTTTTCCTTGACCAAGCATAAGTAACCACTTCCTGTCCCTTTCTACGCTAAGAGGTTTGACAAAACAGGTAGGCAGAACTTCTGCAATTGAATCAGCGACTGTGACCTCGTCGAAAAAGGTGTTCGGACCAACCTCCTTGAAGTATATTAAAGACTCACATGCAGTGCGAGCACGCAATATGCATCCCTCGGCCTTTCTCGTCATCTGCTCAATTTCGATTACATCAAAGCCATTGGCTTTTGATTCCTTCTGTATCCATTCGGCTGCCTGCTTTATCCAGCCAGGAGCAGAGTACGGGTACAAGCGATCTTCGACATAGGAGAGTCCTTTATCCCTGTAGTTTTGAACAAATTGCTTCACACAGGGCATCTCCGTCGCATAGGAAACGCGCAAGACTTCGCTCTTTGGTATCCATAACATACCTGGTGGAGCTGCAGCATCTTGGGTGGAAAGTACCTCGAAAATCAGTATGCTCCTCTGATAATCTAGTGTGCTTCGCTCCAATGAGGGCTTACTCACTTCGCCTTCAGTTCGAAGGAGAAAAAGCTGAACGCTGTTGCCCAAGAGCTCCTGTGCCTTCCTACACAGCTTCCATACGTCCGTGGCATCGTCACCATCGTGGTGGATACGGGGCAGTCGGAAATCATTTTGGACGAGAAGCTCACCTGCCTGAGGGCGAAGAAGAATGGCGAAGTACACCATATGTGAAGTGAGAGAGTACGAAAGAAGCTGAGCGTGCCACGATCTTGGAAGCGGGATGTGCAATTATATAATGTAGAGAGAGAGAACGAACGAAAGCCTTTATTTATGATTTTGGGCTGGCCCCTACACGGGGTGAGCAGGGGCTCCGGTGACCCCCTGGGGGGAGCTAAGGCCGCCTTACAGCCACAGTGAACCAACGCCGCCTTAGTAAGGTGGCGTTGGTTCACTGCGGCTGCTGTCAGCTGCAGGACCGTCCTTTCCACGCGCAGGAGGATGGTGTGGTACTCTGTGGGCGCCATCACGAGACGGTGACGCAAGGGGCCAAAACGTTGTAATAATAAAAGCCAAAAGGGTGCTCTTCGTAGCTAAAAGCCCCAAAACAAGTTGAAAACAGTGGGATCAAAAGAACTAAACCCACTCGATGAAATAAAACAACACTAGGGAGAGCAAGAGGCTCAATCCCCAAATAAAACTTCTTAACTTCTTTGTTGAAACGGCGCGCAACCCAAGAATTATGTCAAGGATCACTAAGGGTCAGACCCTCGGCTTCCGGTCAGACACTGCGGATGTGAAGTGGATTCTGCAGCCTACCTACCTCTGCACTAACCAGAAGCAGGCGCATACAATCCTTACAGGGCTTCCCGAGGAGAGCTACTAACAGCGGGATATGCTTTCACTCTGTACCCAAGCTGGCCCTTTGCAGGAAAGGTTGCACGGCACGTCGCCTGCGGATAGCTTCCCGTCAAGTACTTCCGTCCGGAAATCACCAGGTCTTTCGACCGACACCGTTATCCGAGCAAAGCTCCGGTGGGGCTCACAGACGACAGAAACACCTTTTGGTACACACTACCCGTCTCCCGTCCACGCCTAAGGCGCTTCAACCGGTCTTAGCGACGGTACTTCCCCACCCTATTGGACAACTAGCGGCATACGCCTCACTAGAAGCCCTTTATCCAGTGTCGAACGCCTCACTGGTTGTTGATGATAGTTGAAGTGGCTGAAGGTTGATAGGGGGTGGGGCTTAGATGTTGGTCGATTGTTGAGGTGAGTTCAGACCGAAGTCCGAAGCTCAGAACCTCTTTTTATAGTGTTTAGAGGCACTACAAACGAGCTAAATACGCATTTATACTTGCTAGTTACTCATGTGTGCGTCTAGGTTACTCCATTGGCTTCTAGAGACCTCTGGGGCTGCACACTAACCAATAATAAAGTGACAATTTGCGCCAGCATCACTAAAATACTGTAGTCTTTGCTGGGCCAACAAAGCGTGCAATGTGCTAGACACTACTGGAACATTCTACACGTGTGTTCCAGCAATGTCTGGCACATTCCGGAACATTAGCGACCGACACAACCCCAACCTCAAGGGTTGCCACGCCGCGGCAACCTGAAAACCTAACCTTCCATCGGGCGCGCAATATACTTCTTCAAACGACGGGCGTGTATTCCATGGCGAGTGTACCGGTTGTGTGTAGAAACCAACGTGTACCTTGGATGGTGAGCCCTCACCACACGACATGGGCCAAAGTACTTAGAGGAAAAAGCAGGCCATTTCACGGTAGTGTTCAGGGCCTTTCCACGAGCCACAAGGACCAGATCACCGACTTCAAACTTCGTAATGGAGACTGCATCGACTTCCTTCAAAGGCCTCAGAGCAGAACGTTTAGCTCTATGATTCCTTGATGCGAGCAGCTCCACTGAGCGGAACCAGTCGGAGGAGTCCCCAACTCGTGCCACGACACCACCTTCATCGGAGGTCATACGTGGTTTCACGCCGTAAAGCAACTCGAACGGAGAGATCCCACCGGCAAGATGTCTGCGCCAGTATCCGTACAGAACTGAAGGCAGGTGTTCGTCCCAACTTGAACGATTATCCAGAGCTTTCTTTCCTATTGCTCTTTTCAGAGTACCAACCATCCTTTCAGCTCGGCCATTGGACATGGGGGCGTACGCCAAGACCGTTTTCCATTTGATACCATGGTCCTCCATGAATGAGACGAGCGACTTAGAAGTGAAGCATGTAGCATTGTCCGACACCACGATACGAGGGAAACCAAACACGGCAATGATCTCTTTTCTCACGAAGTCTATGACCTCCTGTGACGTAGACCATTTTGTCGCTACGGCAAGTGGCGAACCAGTCAAATGCTCAACACAAACCAGAATGAAACGGTTTCCGGATTCGGTAGTCGGAAGAGGACCTGCAAAATCAATCGAGAAGACGTCAAAGAAAGAGGAAATGGGAGTCCGAAGGTTGCTGTAATACCTTGGTAGTGGTGCGAGTCTCTGGCATTCGTCACAACTCTTGACGTAGTTGCCGATATCTTCATGCATAGTGGGCCACCAGTATCTCTCAGTGATGAACTTCCTTGTAGTCTTCAAATCCCATTGTCCAATCTCATCATGAAATGACTTGATAATGATCTGTCGCCGACCAATAACAGGAACAACTCGCAGTGCGTTTGGCATCCTTCTGAACAATTTTCCTTCCCAGACCAGGAATATCTTCGCATTTCGTCGGATTGCTTGGCGGAGACGTGCATCAGTCTCATCTGTAGGCAGACCACACAAGAAGCGCGCAATGTTTGCGTAGTATGGTTCAAGACCGGAGAAGTCGTCAGGCTCAACAGCCATACAAGCAAGGTCGCCTTCATCTTCTAACGGCTCGACCTCGTCTCCGTGAACTATCCTTGACAGATAATCTGCTGCGCCATTCTCCTTGCCTGCGCGATACACTATTTCAAAGTCATACTCGGCCAGAAAGTCTAGCCAGCGAGCTAAGCGTCCATGTATATCGCGCTTCTGAAATGCATATCGTAAAGCCATATGGTCCGTGATTACCTTGAATGGAACAGACGAGAGTAGATACAATCTGAACTTCTTGAGAGCAAAGATAACTGCCAATGCTTCTCTTTCACATGCCGAGTAGTTCTTTTCCGCAGCGGTCATAGTACGACTGGCAAACTGCAGAGGATGTATCTTCCCATCTTCCTTTTTCTGAGAGAGAACTGCGCCGAGTGAAACACTAGAGGCGTCCGTTTCCACAATGAAAGGCTGCTCGAAGTTTGGAAATGAAAGTACCAGAGGCTCAGTCATCTTTTTCTTCAGACCGTGGAAAGCTTCTAGCATCTCTCTGGTCCAACGCAGCTTCTTATTCCCCGAGGTAGCACTGTGAAGCACGGCGGAGGTCTCAGCAAAGTTTCTGATGAACCTTCGATAGTATCCGGCTAGTCCCAGAAAAGATCGTAGTTCCGTAGTGGTGGCAGGAATTGGGGCATCCTGGATCTTAGCAATCTTCTCCTGGTCCACGTGCACTCCATCTCCGTTGATGACATGGCCTAGAAGAGACACCTCCGATAGTGCAAAGAAACATTTGGACAGTTTGAGCTTCAATCCATGCTTCGCAATCCGACCAATCACAGCCTTCAAGTGAATCACGTGCTCTCTGAGGCTTCTTGAGAATATGACAACGTCATCAATGTAAACCCGAACGAATGGAAGTCCTCTTAGCACATGATCCATCATCCGTTGAAAGGTGGAAGGCGCATTCATGAGACCAAATGGCATGACTTCGAACATGAAAGTTCCGTATCTGCACACAAAGGTCGTCATCTCTTTGCAATCCTCAGACATCTTGACTTGCCAGTATCCAGAGAACAGGTCGAGCGTAGTGAAGACACAGCAACCTCCAAGTTCGTCAAAGATCTCTTCCATGCGTGGCAAAGGCCAGCGGTCAGCTTTCATGACTCTGTTCAGCTCTCTGTAATCGACACAAAACCTTGCGCTTCCATCTTTCTTCGAGGCAATGACAATTGGAAACGACCAAGCAGAGGCTGAAGGGGTAATGATACCAGCTTCGAGAAGAAGATCAATCTCCTTGCGTACGAACTCGTTGTGCTTCGGCGACATCCTCCTGGCTCTGAAGTAGATTGGTTTGTCAACTGTCAACTCGAAAGAGTGAGAAACAGGCACATCGGCTGGGCGTAAGTCTTTCAATGACCAAGCGATTACATTCGAGTCCTTCAGACAAGAAACCAAGTCGTCTCTTTCATTCTCTGAAATATGCGAGAGTTTTGAAAAGAGTAACTTCTCGTGCTGCTCATCGGTAGTGATGTCCAATTGCGGGATCATTTCGGGAGTCTCGCCATGGTTCTTTTCTGTTAGAGCAACCACGAGTTGTTCGTCATTTTCAGAAGCAGTATCAGAGTCAATAGCGGCGTCAGAATCTGAAGTGAAGTCGTCGCTATCCGTCTGGAAACCCTCTTCGTCTGAAATCTCGACGCGAGCATAGTCGAAGCCAAGTGTTACTCTCTTTCCATCAATATTCATCTTCACGTGCTGATTTCCGAGGTCAAGGCAGGCTTGTAACGATTCAAGTGTTGGACAACCCACAATGATTTCGAATGGCGGACCATCAATAACAAGAAAGTCTAATGGAACGGAGACGCCCCTGAAGGATATAGGGATATCGTATAGTATTCCTCTGCACACGGCGCTCTGTCCATTGGCAACAGTTATCTTCTTCGTCGTATGCTTGGGTTCCAGTGCTAGCCTGTCACACAGCTTGGTTGAAATAAGGTTTGGAACAGCACCAGAGTCGAGGAAAGCTTCAGTCTCAGTCCCATATATCATAACGGGGACCGCCTTAAGACGTCTAGTGTGCTTACCGACTGGCCCAACAAAAGGGCGTCGAACATTGCTTTTGCGACCGATGAGCTTACGAATCTCTTTCTTCGCATCATCTGCGTCTCCTCTGATAAGTTGTCCAAAGGTTAGTCCGGAAGAGGCATTCGCGAGCTCAGTGAGAACGTTATATTTGCTTGCATGGTCTTGAAGACTCTGTTTCTTCGATTTCCTCTGTTTCGGCTTCTTGACTTTCTGTTCATGAACCTTAGGTCTCCGAACTCTCTCTTCGTATCTTGTTGGATTGAGCAAAAGCGGGATGGGTGCACCACCGTCTGAACGGCGCTGTTTGGGCAATGCTTCACCGTCAGCACTTCTCCTGGTTGTGGCGACTACATCAGCATTCCCGGCGTTTTCGGTGACAATTGATACGGGGTCGGATCCTTTCTGAAGATTAGATGCTGACTCTTTAGATTCCTCATTGGCATCCCATACTTTGCGGGTCTCTTCGGGTCGGATTCTTCGCCAACAAGTGATCTCTGAGTGTCCAATTTTCCCACAACGCGGGCATCGCGTATCTCGGTGCAGATTAGAGTCACATTGTGAGGCATAATGTCCGGGCTTCTTGCAGTATGAACAAACCTTTTCGTAGTCTCGACGCTCCGTCTGTGTCTTCTTAACCATTAATGACAGCTGAGCAAACTGCTCAGAGAGTTTGTCGACCTTAGACTCCAAAGCATGAGAGATAGTTTCTTCAGAAGACCTGTGGTTTTGGACAATACGCTTAGGTGGGGTACTTAATGAAACGTAGTTCCCCATTGCTTTCCGGGCAGCATCGAAGGCTTTCACTTGAACCTTCAACTCATCATAATCATCAGCGCCACGGAAAACAACGAACTGGGCTAGATCAGCGTATTCCATTACAGCTTTCTTCAAAAGACCAAACTTAGCCTTAGCGTTGAATCCTGCCTTTAAGAAGAGGTTGTCCATATATGTCAAGGAACCAACCAAGTCTGCATAATCCAATTTAGCAGAAATTGCAAGGCGTATATCTTCCTCAGGCTCCTCGGCTTTTCCAAAACGATCGATGAAAGCTTGCTTAACGGAGCGGTAGTCCTTTGCTTCTTCCGAAAGTGAACCATTAACAGCATAAGAATCATAGTAGAACTCAAAGGCTTTGTTCTCAAGGAAACCAAGCAACTCAAGTGCCATGTCCTCGTCAGTCTTTCCTCTCATTGCAACATTCTCAAAGTAAAAGAAGAACTTTACGACGTCAATAAAAGAACCGTCATAAGAAGTAAATGCAGCGTTAGAGTCAGAAGAGCTCCCTCCTCGAGAGTACCATGTGGGCGCCATCACGAGACGGTGACGCAAGGGGCCAAAACGTTGTAATAATAAAAGCCAAAAGGGTGCTCTTCGTAGCTAAAAGCCCCAAACAAGTTGAAAACAGTGGGATCAAAAGAACTAAACCCACTCGATGAAATAAAACAACACTAGGGAGAGCAAGAGGCTCAATCCCCAAATAAAACTTCTTAACTTCTTTGTTGAAACGGCGCGCAACCCAAGAATTATGTCAAGGATCACTAAGGGTCAGACCCTCGGCTTCCGGTCAGACACTGCGGATGTGAAGTGGATTCTGCAGCCTACCTACCTCTGCACTAACCAGAAGCAGGCGCATACAATCCTTACAGGGCTTCCCGAGGAGAGCTACTAACAGCGGGATATGCTTTCACTCTGTACCCAAGCTGGCCCTTTGCAGGAAAGGTTGCACGGCACGTCGCCTGCGGATAGCTTCCCGTCAAGTACTTCCGTCCGGAAATCACCAGGTCTTTCGACCGACACCGTTATCCGAGCAAAGCTCCGGTGGGGCTCACAGACGACAGAAACACCTTTTGGTACACACTACCCGTCTCCCGTCCACGCCTAAGGCGCTTCAACCGGTCTTAGCGACGGTACTTCCCCACCCTATTGGACAACTAGCGGCATACGCCTCACTAGAAGCCCTTTATCCAGTGGCGAACGCCTCACTGGTTGTTGATGATAGTTGAAGTGGCTGAAGGTTGATAGGGGGTGGGGCTTAGATGTTGGTCGATTGTTGAGGTGAGTTCAGACCGAAGTCCGAAGCTCAGAACCTCTTTTTATAGTGTTTAGAGGCACTACAAACGAGCTAAATACGCATTTATACTTGCTAGTTACTCATGTGTGCGTCTAGGTTACTCCATTGGCTTCTAGAGACCTCTGGAGCTGCACACTAACCAATAATAAAGTGACAATTTGCGCCAGCATCACTAAAATACTGTAGTCTTTGCTGGGCCAACAAAGCGTGCAATGTGCTAGACAATACTGGAACATTCTACACGTGTGTTCCAGCAATGTCTGGCACATTCCGCAACATTAGCGACCGACATACTCCGTTCCTGGATTTGACCCGCGTACGCTGCTCGCGTACTCCGCAAGCCGCCTGAAAAAGAGTTTAGCAGCAGCACCGGCGCCTCCGTGTACGTCGAAACCAATAGGAGTGAAGCTAATTCCGTTTGTCGCGCACAAAGCGTCGTATTTCGTCCGTTTCTGGGCTTCCGCTCGTCTCGCGGCCCCTGCGGCTTCTTTTGACGCATACGTCAAGAAGGAGTCGTTGTGAGGGCTAACTACTGTAACATCGAGCCCCACTGGTCTTTCATTGAACCGTATATCGTCGATGAGAAGATCCATACGCTGTTGTTGGACTTCGGGCAAATGTTGCTGCGATGGGAAGGTCCATTCTCTGGTGACATATAGGCAAAGTGGAGGTTGTATTAGAGAGAGGTGCATTGTAATTCTCTAAATTACAATGCAACTCCGAATTGAGACTGCATTCATTACTCTCCTTTATTAGGATAACAAAAAACTTAGAAAATAGAGTCTGTAAAGGAGCGGCCGGGGGCACAGTGTGTGCTTTCTGCCGGGCACACACTTCTTCACATTGCTGGCGGCGGTGGCGCAGCAGCGCCGCAGCGGCCAGCACGGCACCGTCCGTTCCAATCAAAAAAGGGAGCCGCCGTGCGTGCGAAAAAGCGCGTCGCCAGACGGCACCACACAACTCGCAAATTGGTGCGCGCATGTCCCCTGCGGCAGCCCCACCTCCGACGTCGGCCCCCGCTAGAGGTATGAAACGCAAAGCACGTACTCCTTGTGACCGACCAGCGGTTGCCCCACCGGCTCTCCACTTTCCACCTCCCACATGTGGATGGTTTCATCATCTGATCCGGACACAATATAATTTCCGTTTGAGCTCCAGGCCACACAGCTCACATAGTCCTCGTGTCCTACTGGCCTCTTGTCCTACTGGCGGCTGTCCGACAAGCTCTCCGCTGCGTGCCTCCCACACGCGCAATGTGTTGTCCGCGCAGCCCAACGCCACATGCTTTCCGTCGGAGTTCCAGGCAACGCAATGTACTCTGTGCGTGTGACCAACGAGCGGATGTCCAACCGCATTTCCACTATCTGCTTCCCACAGACGCACACTCCCGTCCGATCAATCCGACGCTATCAGACTACCATCAGCACTCACAGGCACGCATAGGACAAGTTTTGGTAGATGTAGCCGTCTTCTTCGCTCTTCCACCACTCCAACATAGGGTTCTCTGTCTGCATATATTCTCGCACAATTTTCAATTGTTGTTCCTCACTTGCTGTAGCTGTGTTGCTCGCTTCTAAACAACATAGTTTCCGCAACCATGCCAAGATTCCAACCCTCTTCGGCCCATCAAATGGCAGAGCCATGGCCTTGGGGAAGCTTTCAAACTCCATTTCGGGGTTCCGGTCTCGGTATTCATCAACGTACTTGTCAACCAACCGCCGAAAACTGCCCTTCACATCGACTTTCTCAGACGCCTTTAGTTTGGCGATGTCTAGAATCAGGTCGTGCAGTTGAATAAACTCCCTGGAACCGTCGAATGTGAGTCTTCTCACGACAGACACTCCTTCAAGCCGATTTACAGCTTCTCGAGCTTCCTGTACTTTCTTCAAGCCCCTCAAGTTTTTGAGCATCACAACGGGAACTATCTGCTGCTTTTGGAGAACACAAAGTCTCCGGTTCTTGCCTGGTGTCACAAGGTCTTTGATCTTGCTGCTCTCTGGCTTTTGGTAGATCAACGCATCGTGAGCCAGAATCGTAACATCTTTCTGGCACGGTCGTTGAAAGAACGTGCGCTTCCATTGCATCCTCATTTGATTCAATGGCTTTAGGATCATCATAATATGAAATATCATTGCTCGTGACTTCATCCTGTTTGAGACCGACACCGAAGTGCAATGAGGAATCATCATCAACAGCGATCGGAGCGAAGCTCAGGAGTGAACGAGATGTTCGTAGCCCAATAGTTTTAGCGAGCCTTTTCACGCTCTGAAGGGCATTCTCACTGGAAGAAACTAACTTCGGTATGAGCTTGAACGACTTCATGATTTTCTCATTTCGCTCAATATCCACATGTCTACGTTTTCGTTTCACGTATCCCGGTGATTTTCTTGTACGTTTTAAAGAGGTTGATCTCTGGTCATCTTCCATGGTAATGGAGTATTCCTTTTTCACGGTTTTAGCGAAGGCCAAAATTTGTTTCACAATTTTGGTGGTTAAGCCCACAATACCTTGTATAAGATCAAGTGTTGCAAGAGGAAGCTGGGATACGTCAACGCAGGGATTGGAATACCAGAATAAGAGCTCTTCAACCCGACTCCGAGTAACTTGCAAAACATTAACAGAGTTACTAATCACGATGTGATCAGCTTCTATGTCGATTGCGAGGTCCTTATTCTCAGGGTTGTTGTTTTGTGCTTGAAGAAGTGCTGCCCTATTGGGCTGGTGTAAACTTAGAAGACCAGCAAAAATTCGTAGCGCCGAACTAACGGTTGGAATTGGAGTTCCGTGAGCTGATGAAGAATCGTCTGACAATAATGATTCATATATTTCAAAGACTCGCAAACCCATGGCAGCCACTTGCATCAAAGTCTCCAGAATTGTTCTAAAACCGAGCATATCAAGCAAAACGTCACAAAGGATGTATTTCTTTTGTGCGTGATGTACCCGAGGTTGTTTCTGAATTTGGTTATGATCCATGGCAGATGACTGTGGTCTAGCTTCACCTCGAAGCGCTTGTGAGAATTCACGAACGCATCCACATCCTTCATCTACTGCGCTCGACACATTCATTCCATTGAATTACTGCAGAATTCTGAGACTTTTCACGATGCTGTTTCCGCGTCTATGCCTCGCAGGGAGCTCAACCCAGGGCTCCACTTCTATCTCTAAATCTATAATTGACTGTACATCAACGCCTCCCCGCCGCTTCAGTACCCAAAAAGAGAATGAATCGTTACTCATCCACTGAACATCTTTTCCGTTCCATATGACTCTTCCATCGCACTCATAGACCGTGGTAAGACAAGTAAAGCAGACTTTTCGTGCAAAGCATTTCTTAATCGCGCCAACTTCGCTCGCAATTAGGATGGCTTCAACAGCCTTGGAAGCCACTAGTGAATCCACCGAAAATGGACCCACCCACCCTAATGCATTTAAAGCCTTTCACACCGCGAACGAAAGGCTTCCGTGCTTATGCAGTTCTTCAAGCTCATGGAGACATATATCTCCTAGATCATGCACGAGAGTTTCTCCAACAGTCTGTAAGAAATCGAGCATTCTACTCTTTGCCTCGAAAAAGCTTCCTCTGTCCTGAACGGCCTCCGTTATAACTCTATCTTTGCATCTGGTGATGAAGCGAAGCACTTGGTTCAAGCAAAACAAGACCATCCCGGAAAGAGCCACAGTATCGGGTAGCATAGACCTATTTGTCGATGAATTGCGAAGTTTCCTTGCCAAAATGACGTATGAAGTTGTTCGGTCGAGCAAAAGAGCGGCAAATAATAACGAATGAATGATATTCGCAGTGTTCTTTCGATTAAACTCGCTAGTGCATGTACCTAGCAAAGACTCAAAGGACGACTGGATATACGGCGATTGGTTTTCGACGCAAGCATGTTTACAAGGAGCATAATACTCCACGTTCCCATGCTTTTCTTCGGATGACTGCTCTTATGTGAGCTCATCTGGAGACTCTGCCATGAAGATATCGTCTTTCTCGACAAGGTCTTTTTCTAAGTCCGGGGAAACGTCAGTAAGTCTACGTCGTTCAACCTCCCAACTTTCGGTCGTTTGGTCAAGAATCGCAAATAGCTCACATAAGTGATACCCTGAACTCTTTGAAGCTAGACTTATTACTGGTTTTGATGTGAGTTCACGAGGCTCGCCATGCAGAAGCCAGCAAAGCTGTCTTGCCATTAACTTGTCAATTCTAACAAGCTCAATGTCCTTACTGGCCCTAGATGTAGAAACATCTCTAACTCTCTGGGTGGCAATCTCATCAGGGACTGATAAAAGGGAACAAATCACAGTTTCTAGGGACAGTAAGGGAAAGTACGGCACCGTTTCGTTTCATGATCTGGAAGTGTGATAGGGGTCCTGCAAAGCTCGCAAAACAGCAGCCCTGACGGATTCAGCCAAATCCAAGCCCTTTTGAAACCCCCGTTTCCGCTTCTTTGTCTTCAAGCCATGTACATGAAGGGTTTCTTTCTGTGCACGCTGTTTCTGTAGCAACTCATAAGCGAACTGCATAGCATTGAACATGCGGTCGATTTCCAACAAGCGTTCCAGAAAATTGGACAAGATCTTCATTCCGTACGTAGACTTCCTGCTCCCTAGGGCTCTTTCGAAGGTTTCGGTGCAGCTTGAGGATACGTTAACAATTCCAACCAACGCTGCCATGCTTGCACCAAAAGAAGCTACTGCAGCGGCCAAATCACTCTCATCCATACTCGTGAGTGTCTCTGGAACATCCTCATCATCTTCGCGCTGAAGTTGATATGCCTCTGATCTCATCGACTCGTAGTCTACCGCTCGGTAAAGCGCCACACACACGACAGGCACAAGAACTACAGAGGTTAGGACATCTGCAGAAATACTTTCAACAGTACACGACGCAGTCAAAGCTAATTTGATGGCCGATCCAGCGGCAACTATGGATTAAATCGCTGATAAGCTTTGGTCCCAAACCATTCCGATATCAATATGAATTGCATCACGTCCGCTTGAACTCTGACCATTCTCAAAGTTCAGAAATCTTTTGGGACATCGTGAAAGTACTCGCTTGTCAAGAAAGTTTGCATCCCCTTTCAACCATCGCATAGTTGCCATTGTAGCAATATGCAGAAATCCGATGGCGATATAGTCAGCAGGAGACAAAGGAACGGACTCATCCATGATGGAAATTGCATCCCGCACGGTATCAAGGTTCGCGGTCTGAACGACGCAAAGTGCGGTTTGCAAAGCTTTCTCTCTTTCTTTTTCATCCCTGAACAACAAAGACTTTCGTAGCATTACAAAAAAACTGTGCCATTTATCAGTCTTCATCGCAACGGCAACGCTAGTTTGCGGAGAGAGCGAAGCAGGCTTGACTGATACACCCTGCACAACCTAAGCTTTGAGAAACATTTGAGCAATGACTTCGCCCAGTCCTAAGTCCGCCAAAATGGAATTAGTGGTTTCTTGGCATGCGTTTGTTGCGGCTATAGCAAAATTTGCAAGAGCAGCAACATCTGATGGGGATCTACCACACACTGAAATCATTATGGATAGCAAGCGCCTTGTGGCAGTTGGCATGCCTCGTAGGGCCAAGGCAGTGGTAGGGGCTGGGTAGTGATTTTGCATAGCAGCTGTCACTGCACGTCGCACAGGTGGGAATTGCAATCGTCTTGCATACGGTCTCGAAAGAAGTGAGGCGAATATATGAATATCGAGCCAGTCCAGCCGTGGGTGCGTAAGTATGTATTTCGTTATAGGGTGCTTGGGATTGCAAAGATCGCACAAAGCTGCTGAGAGCACGGGGAGAATGTCGTCCTTTCGAGACAGACCTTCTCGCCGGGTGTTTGCACTCCATAGACCTCGACGGCCGCTAGTGCGCACAAGCGATCTAACAACGGCCGGGAAATCCTTTTCGTCGACGACGGATAACGCATATTGCTGGGTGAAGCGAATTTGGTGTCGATGAGAGTTTGAGAGTGGTAGCGATGCTAGTGTTGCGAGCATTGGGACAAGCAGCGTACGATCGGCTGCGAGCAATTCAGACAGATTCTCAACAGCGTCATGAATTACGGATGCATCGTTGGGAAGAATGTCGGGTAGGTGAGACACAGTCTGATGGGGATGGATTTGTTCTCTCTGGAGCGATAATGTTTTAAAATTGATGTGGTTGTAACTTTTGTATACTTATTCGGTTAGAGAGTTTTGGACTCTTTTTCCGCGAGAGTTTGAGAAATATTAGTTTTGAATCTTTCATATGCGATCAAGTCTCTTAAAATACTTGTTTCTGCCGAAAAAGAAGAACTGTTTGTATTGTTAGGGTATGCATTGTTTTTGTGGTTGATTTTGTCTCCGATGTCGAAGCTCATAATGAGAGATCAGGAAATTGTAGTTAAGAGCCACGTTCAAATTGGAGTCTTCACGATAGAGTCTTACAAAGTACCTCTTCGGAATCCAATCTTATTGTTGAAATGCTTGCACAAACGGTGAGCTGGAGAGCACTATCGGGGTGTTTCAGACTTGTTGGAAGCGTTATACGTTTGTTTGAGATATGTGTTCACCTGTGCGTTTGTACAAATTCAAGGTCAAAGCGCACTGACGGAGGCAAAGTCAAGCTGTGCTAACGAGAAATTCCGCCTCTTTGGGCTGCGAAATGGAGGAATTTCTCCAATTTCGGGGCCCAAAAGGGAGGAATTCCTCCAATTTCGGTGCTCAAAACGGAGGAATTCCTCTAATCTAGCAAAGCAAAAATGAAGGAATTCCTCAAATCCGGCGACAGCAATGCGGAGCACGCACAAGTAGGAGAAACACATCTGGCCCTCATGATTCAGGGCGATAATGCCGCCAATCTGTACGCGGCTATGCGCACACATACCGTCACATAACAATTGAGGAACGAGAAAGTAATTTTTATGAGCAATTACAAGAAGTGGACAAACGCGCCGTATCGTCGTCTACCGGACTTCGACGTGCTTGCCGCGTCTTCTATACCCGCACCTGTCAACTTCTCGATGTTGTAATCGCACTCTCATTGTCTTCGATACCTCTTCGCACTCCTGACTTTATGGATCTCAAAAAGCTCAGCCGAAGTGGGACACACACAGTGGACATGGAAGGGGTCATCCATGCCGTTCCACCATACGACAACCCCAACATCTGCCCCTCTCATAGTGACCTATGGCGACAACCCGAAAACCCTCCGGTTAGCCACCCGCCCACACATGAGAAAGATCGTTCTTCGTCTTCGCGTTCCTTCTGGAGCACTGTCATGGACTTTCCTCCGTCATCCTTCTCGTCGGCAAGCACTCTGCGCACTGCGGTTACATCCGTCAGCTCTCAACTTAATTACATGCCACGGGCCACGCCGTCGAGCAACACTGAGCGCGAAATGGTTCAATGTGACTGTACCGAGAGTGAAGAGAAGCCTCAAGCGTCCTCCACTCAGTTTGGTTCTGCTTGAACTCACAATAATCGTCTGCGCGAAGATTGGCATCGCAGAGCGCTTCTATGTCTCTCCAGGAGTTTGAACAGCTAAACTACTTCCTCAACAAATCAACTGCCACCACCATGTCACCTCCAGCGGCCGTGAGCACCGTCACAGAATCTTCAAACTTTATTGCGATCTCCACCAGCTGCTGCAACTTGCGCTCGTCACTCACTGCCTCAACAGCAACACTTGCCGTGCTCCCCACACCACTTTCACCACCGCCGCCATCACTTCGTGTACCAACTACCGATGGTAAGTCCCGAACACTCTCCCTCATATATAGAATACAAATGCACCATATCTGTCTTCTTTTTCGAAGTCGGTATGAAATCCATGGCTGGCATTGGTCGTGAAAGAAGCTGCTCCATCTTTCCCACAAACAGCTCAGCAACTACCTCCCCGATGCGTTCTCTTTGAGCGTTCAAAACGTCATAAAACACAAATCCTTCCACTTGGACGCCTTTTTGTGCCTGGTCAGTTTCGACAACCTGTTCGCCAAACGCTTGGATCTCTTACGCAAGTTCTCTACTCCATGTAGTGTCATCCAACCGTCCCTCCCGGACAACTAGGATCATGTTTCCCTCCAATATGTTCGCCCCTGCAAACTGCAATCCACTCAAGTCCGAGACTGGACGTTCCGTTACAACTGAACCAGAGTTTTAACCGCTATATCGAGTGATACGCAGTTCTCGTGATCACGAGCGCGATTTTTGTCTTCGCTCTTCAGCTGTTCTGGTATTGAACCACTTGGAGCAGGTCCTCTGCCTTGTGGGAGAGCGTTAATGAAGACAGGAATTGGGTCTGATACGCGATGGGCTTCTGGGTTTGCCTTTCGAACTGGTGCTGGCGACCCTCCACGAGAACTAGGACGAGCCTCAAACGGCAAATATGATCCAGAGAGAGACATACGTAGCAGTGTCCCAAGTGATTCGGAGGTTGGTGGCGCAAACCTTTCAGGTGCTTCTTCTCTTCGGAAGACAGAAGAGGTTTCCCTCTCTCGAGAAAGATTAGCCGAAAAATCTTGTGCATATTGGCCTTCTTCATTTTCCGAATCATCAACATAATGGTACTCAACAGTGATATTCCCCGTAAGGATGGCCCCCGCACGCTCACATCTGTTATTCCTCGGAATTTGATCATCCTCATCCAAATACGAATCCTCTGAGCTACCTGAAGCCGTATCAAGAAACCTTTCAGTAACACAATTTGCAATTGCAACCATGACGGTATCCAGATACTACGTTGAGTGAAACGTAATTACCAAAGCTATAAGTTAAGGTTAATATTTGTGTCCGGTGTTACTGGTCTCCATATCTGCTCCATAAATCGTTTCGTTGCAACCGGAGTAACACCGTAGTCATACATGATAACAGCGATTTCTGCGAATTCCCTGTTTGTCAGTTGCAGTGGTAACTTCACATATTCGAAACACATACGACTCCTTCGTATCGGACTTTGACAATCTCCCGACGTCAAAACTCAGAAAATCTCTGAGATACTCAAGTTTGCAGGCAAATCAATTGCCGAGTATTGGTCAAGTGATCAAAGACATTGTCCATCATGCACAAAGTGGGAACAAGGATGTTTCATTTCTTCGCGTGGAAATTCTTTCAGCCCTGCAGAAAGACGGAATATTGTCGGAGCAACAGCTAGATGATGTCGCCATGCTCATAGAAGAAGGTCCTATGATGTCCTTTCACCGACAAGCTTCGTACCCCGATCACTTTCTCAACTTGTGCCTCCAAGTGAATCTCTGAAAAGCCCTGCCCAACGTCTTCTCCTTGCTTTGTGCTCTAAGTCTGCGAACACGCATAGAGAGGCTGTGCATGCCCTGGCAGCCGCAGCAAGAATAGAAGCGGATAAGGAAATTGTGGATGTAGAGGCCATTTCAGGAATTGCGAGCTGTGGGAGTTCAGGAACAAAACTGCGAGTGTTACGATCAATGATGAGCACAAGTTTGCCAAACGACCTTGCAAGGAGCCTGATGAAGATAGACACATCAGTTTCGAAGCACTTCGAAGTTACAAAATATGTGCTATGAAGCGACAAGCAATGTGTAAGAAGGTTTGATTGGTGAAGTCTGGGCTCAAGGTGGTACAGAAAAAGCGGATGAAATGGGGGCTTAAGTATGGGAAAACGTGAGGGAAACGGGCTTCCAAGAGTTGGGTCAAAGACGAGATAGCGGTTTCTTGTACACTGCGATCCCGTTTGTTTAGTGCGACTGCCATCTGTTTTCTTGTGCGGTCAATGAGCTCGGCTTGGGAGACCTTGCTCCATCGAGGAGCGCGTTTGCGTCCAGCTTGATATACTGGACTTGTAGCGGTTATAGTTATGAAATGAGAGTTGTTGAACTTGTGGTCGGAGCGAGCGCCTTTGGTAGTGTGGTTCCGGACCAGGTCGTGTTGTTGTACAGAGTTGGGACTGACTTGGGAACTATAGGCACTCATGACCAATAGTTAATGTAGTTTGGGAGTAACAGGTAATAGATAAGTAGTTCGGGGTAAACGGGAGAAGCTGAAGTGAAAACTCTGATGTGAGTTGTAACAAAAACGCATGGAGCGAAAGAATAGGTATCTTAAGTGAGGTGCTCGGATTTTATGTAGTCGATAAAAGAGCTGAACGAGCGCGGTGGCGAGCTGGTACACGCTGGGGGAACTGGGGAACCGCACCATGGCTACCCAAAGGGAACACGCGTTGATGGGCAGATCAAGCGCATGAATTGTGAGGTGGGGTAAGGGTTAACCCTTACCTCAGAAGGTACCAAAGGTAGTTCAAGCCTCCGGTTAGCGCTCCCGGTGGTAGATCTTCGCAGGGTCAGCGTTCTGCAACTAGGTTTAGCTGACGCTGTTAGTTTCTGTAGAGTGCTCTAAATACGAAGAGTCAAGTTCTCTACCTCCCACGAGGCCAGTGGTGGTGGTGGTAGTGGGAGGCTTTCGAAAGTTGAGCAAAAAAAGCAAGTCACGTTCGCGTAACTTGTTTGGAGTTCGCTGTAGATATTTCTACTCTGTACCGTTGGCAAGAGCAAGAGTGGTACGGGTTAAGTTGGGCTGTGTCGACAGCAGTGAAGCTCGGTCGGCTAGCCTTTTACCCAGTATCTAACATGGATACTGAGCTAAGCCTTGAACACTCCTCAATTTCAGCTACAAACGTCGCCACGTCATCAAGACGCATGCACGCGATGTTACAGCTGTCTCCCAGAATCACCATGCTCCACACCCGTCTCCTCAATCCATTTCTCATACTGTTCTGGGGTAAAAACCGGCTCAATATCGGACGGTAAACAACGAAAGCGAGGAAGTCGTACCGCTACAAAATAAACATCCGGTCTTGCACTCAACCCCAAATGTGGCGAAGCCACCAGATAACCTACACCTGTTTCACCCAATTGCTTCTGAAACACGGTGGGTAATGCTCGAATACATTCGAACTGGATTTGAAACTGTCGAGCGCGACTTGATACCGAAGTGATCAAATCCCAGTCAGTACGACGAAGTTGTCGTTCGTACAGACTACAATCTGCCATACGTTGCTTATGATTGGTGACAGGTTGCAATGCTGCTTCAAACACACGTTGTGGGTGTAGTCGTGGTACATGATGATTCAGCTGAGACACAGGCTATATACTTTCACGTAACAGCGCATCAGATTGCTCAAACAACGCGTTCACACTGGAGCGTCGTAGATTTGCCTGATTTATCGCGGCGGGAATCAGTTCGGGCGGCATGAAAAGTGGGTCCTTCACACGCTTATAGTGCTTAGGGACGTGTTCTGCAATGGTGGCCAGAAACGTACTATGATCGACATCAACCAGCGGCCGATGGAACGGTAAAACGCCATCTGGAAGCATCTATACGTCCGTAAGATCATCACCGCTATCAGAGCAAGACGATACTGAACACACGGGATTGACGGCACGTTCCAGTGGAGATGTACCAATCACAACATGCTTTACCTCACGTTTGAGCCCGGCTGCGGCATACGGACGGAGCGGTGCGGGATTATCGGGCGCGAGCTCGACGACGTGTTCACGAGCGGCGGTAAACGATTGACAAAGTAGATGACCCTCCGCAGGAGGCGCGGTCAAAGACGGGGTCTCACCGAAAGACAATAACGCAGCCGCTAGCGCAAAATCCGCTGCGCGCTGGGATCTGGGTGGTTTCATATTGGCGGAGGGTATTCGTGATGTAGTTCAGCGTCACAAGTGATTGAAAACTATATCGGTGGTGGGGTTTTCACTTGGAGTGATGTATGTACGCTATGCCGTGGCGCATGTTTACGACCGGCGTACGGAGCGCGTGGCCGGGTTAGTGGCGGATAAATTGGTGATTGTGGCGAGTCCAAAGCTGGGAGTGCGTTCCTTGCGAGGAATAATGGCGATTGCACATGCGCTGTCGTTCCACACTGCGAAGAAATTGCTCTTGTGTGAGATTATTTCATCTCTGCGTGCGTTTTGTGACAATGACTTCATGGTGAACTACGGAACAGCCGCTGTGGATGCGCACGTGAAAGAATTGACGGGCAATAAGCCAGTTTGTGTTCCGGGCGAGAATGTGCAAACGAAGACGGTCAAGCAGAATACGTATGGCTGCACCGAATACCACCAGCTCGCGCTCCGCGTATTGCATCGCTGCGAGTGCAACTGCACGTGAAAATCGGCTCGTGATAGTGGCAAACCAGCGCCTAATGCCAAGCACATGTGTCGGTTGGAGTACTTGCACTGACAAACCTTGCGCTGACGGGAGGGTTAGCGGTCTAATCCTTTAACCGTTCCCTTTACCAATGAAAGCCGGCAGCAAGGCCAATGAGAGAGCTTGAGTGCTGAAGAATTGGCAGAAATATTACATTTTTTGTCATGAATTCAGTCGCAACACAGTTGAGAATACACACTGTCATCCGCAAACCCACCGACTGCACCGAACTTCGGTCTAAAACTCTCGTGGCTCTGCATGCCATCGAACGCCATCTATCGCCCGCCGCCACCCCGACAGCTGCCAGTACCGTCACAACTGTTTGCAGTGCTTACTTCTCACTTGCCGCCATGTCGGCGCATCAGCCTTGCTCCGAACACGAAAGTCCCGCTTTGAGTTCCACAGAAGGCAGCTCTTTGCACAGCGCGCGCTCCTCTGACAACGCCAAGCACACTCTGGGTCGCCGTCACGGCATGTTTTGCTCATTTCACAACTATTGCGAACACTTGTTTGAAGAAGACGGTGGCTACGATCTTGTAGACGGAGTTCTTGTATCACTCAAAATGGCAGATCCCACGCATAATGACATCGTCTCCAGCCTAGCAAGTATCATCAGCGACCAATATGCTGACCGAAAGCACTCGTACTGGCCATTTTACGAGTCTCGCATTCATATTCCGTCCCGAGGTCTATTCGCATGGATTAGACGTATAACCGGAAACGAAACTGTGCGACGAGCGGACTTAGTTATTGCCGATGTCTCGTTTTCGAGCGCTCGAAGATCCCGTAGCAATCGAACAGGAAGCGACACCCTCAGGTTTCCTCTCAACAAAAGTGAAGTGCAACGCCCTCAGGGAGGGATTCTTGGTACTTGAACGCTTTCCCGATATTATCGGTTGTGTAGTGTGTATATGAACTACGCCCCACTAAGGTGGATATGGACACTTGGGACACGGTTTTGGGTCAATTGGCGGTTGGCCACAGTAGTGGATGTTGCCACGAAATGTGGAGTATTTTAGTTAATATTATTTATTATTTTCACACCCATTTCTGGGAAGCTAGTACTTAGTGCGACGGCGCACTGCCGTCGCACCAGTAAACCTTCCCCAACAAGGGACCCCAACCTTGGGAATTGGCTCTAGTTGTTGCCGCTTGCGCGCGTGCTCTACTCCTCCTTGGAGGGAAACGCCGTAAACCACGGGACATCCAACCCCCTTGCACATCCAAAGAAGCCCATCCTTGGGAGTATAATTGTTCCAATCATATTGGTGTTTCGCCCTGTATAGGGAGTCCTGTCCACCGGCATTGCCGTATCTGTTTGTCGCTCTCGCGACCCACTTCGTCCTTCCTTCCTCCCCTTCGCCCTTCCTTTTTCCCCTTTTTAGGGTAGCACCTCCCGCTATCCGCGGCTCTCTTGTGTGCACCCGCTCACACACCCCCACTTACGTGGAAACATACCTCTACTGGGGATCACACGCCGCTCACGCGGATACCGATTCTTCGCCTTCACCTCCCTGCGCGAGTCGCGACAGGTGTCCCTGGTCTTACAAACCGGCTTCGCCGTGACACCTCTGGGAGGGCTCTACCCAACTGGGTTCACCTCGTGAGAGGAACATCCCGAACGTCTTTCGGTGTTTTTCCCCTTTGGGGCATTGCACCACAAAGGTCCCGTAGCAATCGAACAGGAAGCGACACCCTCAGGTTTCCTCTCAACAAAAGCGCTCCACACACAGTTGTAGAGGTCACGAGTTACTCATCCTCTAGAGAACGAGATTTTGAGGATAAGATGAATGAGTACGCGAGGAGAGGAATCCAGCAGTATATTGTAATAGACAGAGGCAGACGCCGAGGTGACCAAAAGCGAGTCATTGTTGGTAAACTTCATCGTGGAACATACCGAAAGCGATATTACACAGGAGGTGACACTTTAAATTGTGAATTCTTCCACGGATACAGTGCAGCCGATCTGTACATTCCACAAGACATCCAGGCAAAGGAACGTAGAGAAAAGGACTTGCAAAAGTCATTGAAAGAAACAGTGAACAGGGAACGCAGTGAAAAACGTCGGATCAGCATAGATTCTGAGAGGCACCGAAAAGAGTCTGAACGGCACCGAAAAGAGTCTGAAAGGCGCCGAAAAGAGTCTGAAAACTATCGCAAGAAGAACGAAGAACTCAGGCAGGAGCTAACTCGAATTACTGGTCAAAAGAGAAAAGATTCAGGTTCGAGCTGTGTGTTGAACGGAAACTTTCCGTCAACGTCTTGCAAAAGAAACAGAAAGTTGTAGGTTCAGTGAAAGAAAGGTTTTGTTGTTGTGATACGGGGGAACAGTAGTTTACCAAGTTCGTTACGTAAAGCTTCATCCACATGAGCTCGGCTGCGGCGTACTGCTGAGATTCTTGAGACATCGCTTCTACAACAACATCAACTGTGTACGATAGGTAAACAGGTCCTTTATAGTGGTGTGGCTCCGTCTTCTCACTTCTACTTTATCTATTGGGGAGCAGAGAGATTGGCTGCTTTCCTGTACATTTTGGAGAGCAAAATAACGACCGAGGCCTTCCATGTCTTTTCTCATTCTTGAAAACTCCTCATTTGTATACTCCCTCTCAGCATCTCCTGGATAAAGAAACGATGTGGACAGGACGAGTCCAAGCAAAAGAGATTTAACCAGGTTGGTTTCCGATGAAACTGTGCTTCGAGATTTAGGTTTCGTAGGAGCAGATTTTGGTCCACTCGGTGCAGGACTCGAATATTTCCATGGGTACAATTTCAGTTCTGACGCTTCTCTTGCGTTCCTTCGCCCACTGAATGGGTTGAGACATGAAAATAAAAATCTCCAAGCAAGAAGCCTTTAAGAAACAGTAAGAGACTCTTGTTGCAAAGTTCTTTGGCATAGAACGGTATCAATAGTTAACCTTACCAACCTCTCAATCTCCACATTCACAAGCACCCCTCCTGGCCATTCCAGTCTGACCTTCGGATTGTCAATCGCCCTCTTCTCGTACTCAAATGGTATATTCATCCCTTGAACAAGCCTCGAGCGAGACCCAAGCTTTCCCATGACACGGAAGACTTCCACGGCGATTGGGTTCGAGGTCGTCTCAATTGCTTGTGCAGCGCTATTGTCAACGCAGGTTCCACGTTAGCGAAAAGACGGTCGTGAGAAGCAGGCTGCAAGATATCTACCCAGAACGCTAGTGATCGCACTCCGTATGCCTATATCTCATTCTCTCCTTCCAAGGCCCACACGATGGGCTTGATCATCATCTCAAGATACGGAAAGAGTTAGATCTTCGAACTGGGACGAGAAGGCAGAGCTTTATCGATAAATCCTTATGCTTTGCACGACAGAGACCTTCGGCGAGTGACAACAGACTGCTGTATATGTGTTCCAAAAAAGGCACGAAGGTCCAGTGGAGAATATCAAACTGTGCTTGGTTCTTGTCGTTGTGGATAGACTTGAATAATGCCTTCAACATCTGTACGAAAAAAAACTGGGTCTCGTGAAGAAGAAGCATGCTTCAAAGACGTTCTCACAATGGTCGCCAGGTGCAAATGCAGAACGGGCTCGTTTGTTGGAAACAGACTCACACTTGTGAATACAATCTTGAACAAATTGAGGAGCTCATTGGCGCGCTTTCTGCGATCAGCGTTGTACTCGTTTCCATTGCTCCCAGTCATTTCAAGCTCCTGGATGTTCTCCACTAAAACGTTGAGTAGAATGTCTGCAAAATACTTTGAGACACCGCTATTTGCAAGAAAGCGCTGAGGTACCATTATCGCGGCCAGATTCTCGACGATATACTCGAATAACTCTCGTATTCTAGAACCAAAGACGTCTTGACAACTTGGTGGGTCCAGAACAGTGAATATCTGAGCAAACAATTCCAACACCTCTTTTCCTTCAGCGCCACTGGCTGCGAACAGAGTAGAAGGGTCAAGAATTTGCGATATGTCATACATTAAATTCTGTTCTGCGTCTTGTATGGAAGGTTTCTGACTGGATATTGCGGTGCTTCTTGGAAGATACTGCTGCTCACCAGTCCCTCCATTTGCCTCTTCCTTACGAGCATAAAGTCGGAAGCACTTTCTCCCGGCTGATAACAACGAAGACACCATTTCATATTCTCTTTCCAAAAGTCCCATGCGAACCCGAGCGTTCTTTTGTCCAGACGAAGGGAGTTGTCTCCCTCCTTGGCTGGACGTCCCACCCTGCGCCGCGGTCGGTTGCGCAGCACGCCCCGACCGGTGACCTCGGAGATTTATAGCAGACCAAACTGTCGTTAGCCCGAGCGTAAGAGTCTTCAAGAGTGACTAAATTCAGATATCTCTTTCAAAGATCCCCAACAGGTATTTCACAAAGACGCCGCCCACTTTCTATAGGATCTTTTTCCGCCGCCAGCACCGCGGGCATCGTGCGCAGCAATTGCCTCTCTGAACAGCTCGATCGTCAGCTGCGCCAGCTCGTGCGAACTGCCCGCCGGCGCCACCAGTCTCAAGCTCGTCGGCTGCGCCACGAACGTCATCTGCACGAACGGCGCGCCCGCGTAACCCAGGTCCTGCAACGCGTCGCTCCGGCGCATCTGTCGGCTCGATCAGCAGCTGTGGTTGCGCATAATGCAACGCTGACAGCTGCTCGTCGGCAAAGCACAGCTCCACAACCCAGTCGGCCGCGCTGAGCACGCCAAGCGCGTCCTGAAACGCGGACAGGTTGAGCCTGATTTGCAGACTGTCGCGCCTCACGCGCAGATGCGTGAACACCGAAGGCGGCAGCAGTACACTGGTATGGTGCGACGGCGCGGAGGTGCTGAAGCGCAGCCCAGCGTCGCTGTGCGACAGCAGCACGTCGTGCGCACAGGAGGGAAGCGAGATGCACGACAGCTCGTCGGTTAACGGTTTCAGCGACGCAAACGTACGAGCGAGCGCGAAGAAGAGGGATTCGTGAAAAGATACAGACGCAGTTGAGCACAGGCGCGGGGCGTCTTTATAGAGGCACTTCATAGCGCCGTATTCCACACACTCGCTCACCGCCCGTTGTGTAGTTTTCCGCGCGCGAGAGCGGCTTTGCGCACGACTTGACGACGCGAGCACAAAATACGAACTTGAAGGGACGTGATGAAGTCGGCCGTGGTTGCTGCGCTCACGCAGTCGGTTGGTATCGTGGCGCCGCGCGCAGCTGGTGGAGCTGCTGGACGACGGGACGGCGCCTGCGACGTGCGCGAACACGTCGGGCAGGTGATATGCACCACGGCGACGGGGGTGGGCGTTTACCACGGTAAAGGACTACAACAACAACGCCAAGCGCAGTACGCACGATCACCGCCGCCCGTGCTCTCTGTTCCGAGCTCCGCCGCGTCGCTCGCCCAAACAGACGCCGAGCAAGGTCGCCCCGGCGACCGGATGCACATGAATCGCCGGTTCTCGTCTCGCACTCCAACACGGCGCAGCAGCATTTGCAGCAGCATCATCAGCCACCGCCACAGCAACATGGATGTTCACCGTACCACATACCGCCCACTGGTACCACGGTGGGCGTGGCGAGGCGTCCGCAGGCCGGCGCGCAGACTCGGTAGGAACCGCCCACCCTCAACCTGGGTGCCAACGAGCAAGACGCTGTGGACCATTCCGAGCAGAGAGCTTGATGTCTTAATCAGTCACGAATCACTTGTTTCAAAGGGCGGACTCGATGCGTCAGTTAGGTCCCAAAGGCGATCATACGGTCCTCGGCTTTTTGGAAAGCTGTTGCTTCAAGAGTTCATTCTCCTCTTTGAGCTCCCGAATATCTGCCTTAAGCATACCTACTTTGCTTTCCATCTCCGTCAAAAGCACGCCAAACTCACGTTGCCATAAGTCTCTCTCTTTCTTGAAGTACTGCCTTGACCCTAGAAGACGACGGTTTTGACAGGTGAGCTCATTGATCTGTCGTTCCATGTCCCCGGCGGTGACAGCCATACGTAGAATGTCGGCGCTGTCATCAATGTGAGCACCAGCGCCACCGTCACCAACGCCACCATCACTAACGCCCCCGTCACCAACGCCATCATCACTAACGCCCCCGTCACCAACGCCACCATCACTAACGCCACCATCACTAACGCTGCGAGTTCCGTCGGCGTTCACCGCTACGCAGAACACCGTGTCTGTATGACCTTGGAGCTCACCGACGGCTTTGCCGCTTTGTCTGTCCCACACACGCACCGTCGTGTCCCCGGATCCTGATGCGATGCGAGTGCCGTCAGCTCTCACCGCTACGCACAACACCGTGTCTGTATGACCTTGGAGCTCACCGACGGCTTAGCCGCTTTGTCTGTCCCACACGCGCACCATATGGTCCAAAGACCCAGAAACAATCCGTGTGCCGTCGGCGCTCTCTGCAACACACCCTATAACGCCTGTGTAACCATGGAGCGGCTGCCCGACTGCTTTGCCGCTCAACGCATCCCACAATCAAAAGGAATGATCGCTCAACTCACATGCAATTCGAGTCCCGTGCGCGTAGAATTGGATGTAACCTATGTGTGGCTCGCAGTCATGCGAAACATATTGCTGGTGAGCCCCCGTCTGCCTGTTACACACAGAAATACCTCCGTCTTTGTGCGCTGTCACCACACTGCGTTGGTCAGGTAAGAACGAAGCACATTGCACTTCTCCCATCGTGTCTCCTCGCTTCCCAAGTTGTTCATCATTGTATCGATTGTATTTCCGGTCATACTTCCCCACATGCAGCACACCATCACGCCATTTCTCCCACAAAATCCATGTTTCGTGCCCCTCTACATGAATGCACTTCACTGAACCTGGGCCGTTGACAACTTCTAATGCGTTTCCACCCACCTGTTGCAAGAAACCAGCAGAGGCCTTGAGCCATGGTTTAGGTGCATACAGTTCTATCCTCTTCACAAAGTCGCTTGTCAGTTCGTTTCGCGTCGCGTGCCACAGTAACCGCCCGTAAAGTTGAAACCAAACCTCACGAGAATTGCAGTTGACAAAAGATGCGCTCAGCCTGGCAACCCTGCCGATCATTTCTAGATGCTCCTTGCGATCTACGTATTGAGAAGAGTTGTAGTCGCTCGTCGCTTTTCCATGCTCTATATCTTGTTCTATTCCGAGAATCCCGCCTTTTACCAGTCGCTTCTCAATCCATTGCTGTTGCGATAGTAGCAGCAGTAGCTTGTCAACATATCCTGCGCATCTTGGTATTCTGCATACGTTGTCGTATATGTAACCGTCATCTTCAGCATCCCACCATTCGTGATACAACGGCAAACTCGCAGTGGATTGGTCCGTCGCCCCCACTACGACTTCCTCTTCAACCACTCTCTCGGCTTCGAGTTTTGATTCCAATACGTGCACCTTTTGCCTCTCGTCTACATTTTTCCTTATATGTCTCAACCCGCCATCTCTATTCCTCCTTCGATTAGATGACATTTAGTTTCCAATAAGGGTTTGAAAGAATGCATGCGTTTCGTTTTCTTCAGCGGCTTTCCGAACAGCGATGTCCAGAATTAAGTCATGCAGCTTAAGAAAAACTAAGCCTTCGTTTCTCGTCATATGCATAACTGATATATTTGCCAACGATATCGCAATAGTGACAGTTGTTTGTAACGAATCCAAGTCCCACAGCTTTTGCAGCATCTGTCCAGGTACGGATTGCTGTTTCTGAAGAACGCTCAAAGCGCGAAATCTGTGCTCAAACTTTAAACCCACATTCCGATTCTCCAGAACTTGAAGAGATAGATCCACTATCCTTGGAAGTTTGCCATATTCCTCAGCTTCTGTATCCATTAAGTCCTTTTGATCGGACGATATATCTCTGTAAAATTCCGACCATGCGTCTTGCTTGTTCAAGCACTGACGTGAATACTGCCATACAGAACCACCAACAATGCCGAAACCAAGCGGAAGACCTTGGCACAAGGTGAGAAAGTACTTCATTGCTTCCTCATTCTTGTGGTCAAGTACGGTATCTTCTTCAAAGCCTGCGTGGGTCAGCAACATCCGCCGTGATAAGTTGCCGAATGCTTCCTTCGTTTTGAACTCAATCACTGCGTTTGCGCGGCTCATAAAGTGCTCGTCTCTGGTTGTGTATACCAGTCTACTGCTCGTGCTCACCATTAGGCCCATAGTTTTCAATACCTTTGAGTCTATTCCATTCAATTTCCAGATGTCATCAATCAGAACCAAGCATTTACTTGAGCCAAACCACTTTGAAGCCTTCTGGCACGCCTCTTCAACAGACCTAGCAGCCTGAATCTCCCTCTGTAGTTTGGAACCTCCAGTACGATCAACAATCTTTTCTATTCCTCTCATTAACTCTGACACTCCAGCATCGTTGCCAAGCTGAATGTACAGAACACCTCCGGGAAACGCCCGTTTGATTTTCATACAATGGGCAAGTGCCCTCAAAGCGCTCTTTTTACCAACGCCACCTTGACCAGAAGCTACGACAGCAACTATTTGGCTCCCGCTTTCTCCCAGAACCGCAGCTCTCAGCCTCCCTTCAAATTTAGTCCGTGAACCATAGTCCAGAGTTAATCTAGGAGGATTTGATGGTACCATGTTACACGCAAAGTATAGATTTTGGAGCTGAAGTTGAGCATCTACATTTGGATGATACTTCTCCATCAAGTCAGGTCTCTCTTCTTGAAGGCGATCTAAAACTTTCTCTTGAATCATTCGAATGAAGGATTTTCTGGTGGCGACCAGGTTCGGACGGTCACGGTTGGAAGCGCCGAAGTCCTTTTCGATGCTCCACACGGTAGCGGCTGTGTGCAATGCATGTGAAATATCTTGGAGAGAGACGACGCCTTCCATGGCACGCTTGAACAGCCCGTGCTGAAGAAAGAGGCCGCTATGCGTGTTGAACATGGCCGGATCGCGACAGTCACGCGTAGAAAGACGGTAAAACACAGGGATTAGCAACGGAGAGGTCTCTTTGGCCGCCATGGCGCGGTCGTATCTGTCGACAAACGACAAGAGCTCGCGCATGGGCCACTCCTTGGCAACGAATTCGGGACTTATAATGAAGGCGCCAACGGGGGCGGTTTGCATGGCGTGGATCATGACGTTTGGGAAATCATCGCCGAGACGGAAGGACTCGGCGTCAAAGAAGACCGAAATGCCATGCTTGCACAGTCGTTTGTGCAATGGACGGGCAATGGCTTCCTTATCTTCGCCGGCATGGCTGAGAAATATGTCGAACTGTAGTGTATGCGAAGAAGATGCGTTTGTTGACATGGAGGAAAGATGAGCGTGTGTCATCGGTTAGAGGCTCAAGGCCAGACCGTGTACCAAGTTGCCTTTGGGATGATTGCTGTTGCGGGAGAAGGAGAGACATAATACGCGCAAGGAAAGAACGACGCCGGATCTTCCGTGGAGCGGACTGGTGCTTCGCACATCTCAGACGAGAGGAGAAGCACCTGAGAACCACCGGATGCCGGGAAACGTTTCTGCTTGTATCGAAGGAAAGATGATTGAGTTCATCGCTGAGAAGGTTGGTGTGTTTGAGGGACGTTGCGGAGACGGAACTGCATTCCATGGAGACAAAGTTGAGGTGTGTGCAGAGAGTTTGGTGCGAGCCGGGTACAACTACAACGGAAAACCTTTGCGTATAGCGGTATGTCCGGAGAGCCGTTGCGAGCGTTGGTATTTTCTGGACCGATCTTTTACCAGAAGCTGAAACATATGGTGAAGGACAAGATGCATGCAAGGGCGAGGGGGCCGCGTGCTATGTTGACGAGACAGCCTAGGGAGGGCCATAGTCGCGATGGGGGGTTGAGGTTGGGGGAGATGGAACGGGATTGTCTTATTGGATATGGGGCTTCTATGTTGTTGATGGAGCGACTCATGCTTTCTTCCGTGAGTTCACGGTGTTGGCATGCAAGAAATGTGGATGAAAGCGGTGAGCTGAGCTTCAATCTTCATGTGGGAACCACACTCACTGCACCTTTTCTGGCACCGCGCCGTTCGTAGATCCTTCTGGTGCACTAAAAAAACAGCCGCTGAAGTGCGTGGCCGTGAGCGCCGACAAAGAACGCGTTTTGTCAGATAATACAAAAAACAAATTCAGAAGAAGAAGAAGAGAAGTGTACTAGTAAAAAAGACTCACAAAGTTGATAAGAAACTCGCAAAGGGGGCAACATCTACTCTACTTCTACATTCTTGATCGGAGAAGTTGAGCTCTGGCCTTCAGCATATTGCACATTTCTTTCCACCTCTTTCTGGATGGCAGCAAGCTTTTGATTTTCGTCCGAAAGCTTCCCAGCCTGTGCCAGCCCTTTAGTGTACTCAGTTTTAGCGGATCGGTCACACATTGCTCGATTCTTGTTATCTCCACACATTCGTCGCATTTTGCCTTTGTTCCTCCTCCTCTCAGATTCAGGAGATCGTTGATCCATTCTCAAGAGATTTGCTGTTGGATGTCTTCCAGGGTTAAAGAAAGCACCTTTTGGCAGTTTTCGAACTACCTCTTGTACCTTGCTTCAAGATTATCAATAAAAAGTTGAAAGCAGGCTCTCGTTTGACCGGATGTTTCCGAAGAAAACTCTTTGTAGAGCAAGATGAACGACTCAACTGTACCAAAGTCGGATTTTGACAAAACGCGGTGCAGTTCTAAGAGGCACTCGGTTGCCATGAGAGCACAGATTCTGCTGCTCGACAAACTGTGGAAAACCTCGAACTTCACTTCCAAAAATGATTATGCGGGTTAGCGATTAGTCCCAGTCGCACCTTACGACAGAAGTCGTAGCTCAGCACGGTTGAAGGGCGTGAGAAAGATTCGGTTCGAGTGCCGCCAAGCCAATCGTGGGGTTGCCGGTCTACCCTTTTTATTCGGTCTTGAAGCAAATCGGCCTCGTCGAAAGTACAGTGTAGGGCCTACGGCTGAACACGTGGAAGTTCCACGTGTTCAGCTGTGCGCTCGCATTCAATCAGTATCAGCAGAATCAACAGAGGCTGAAGTTGTTGAACGACATACAGGCAAACGCGCAGCTCAATGACAGGTGGGGGACGTGTTTTGCCTAGCATCGCGAGCCTCTGCGTCGCATTCGGAGCGGACTTAGGAAGCCAAATCGGGGTAGGGGAAGGTTGGTCGTAGAACCTGAACAAGAAATTGCAGAGTTTCGTAGATAGATATAATCAGCCCTTGTTGTAGTCAGTAAAACTGAGCTACAAACAGCAACGTCCTAGAAGGACGAAGTGCCCCTAGAAGGGCGGATAGCCAGGGTGTCAGAGACTTGGGAAGGGTGGAAAAACAAAGCCCAAGAAACAGCGCAGATGAGCTGTTGGGGCAAGCGGGTGCCGATCGCTGGAAGAAGCAAGGCGATTGCTCCTACGGGAGCAAAAATCGCAGCAGCTCGTCTGAGGCTTTAGCAATCTAAAACTATTCTGCGTGCCTGGAAAAACCATTATCTTTTATACCAAGCGTACGTTTGCGTCATCGATCACAGCCGCTGCCTTTTGGTCGCTTCTCCTCAAAGCTTCGCGAGGAGCAGCGCATTGATCGCGATGTAGCGATGGCTTACTCATGCGCTCGCTCTCACGATGTTGCGCAGCTCCAAGGTGATGGTAGATCGGCTCCGCTTGCCGCCCTCGCGTTGCGTTATGCTGATGGCCTTCTCGCCGTTGCTACAGCTCGCCGACGAATTATTTGTGCGCGTGCTACATGAACTGGTGAACGACGACGGTACGTAAAAGCAGAACACCTGCGCGATCTGTGAAATGTTTCAATCGCAAGCTCAAACATGTACGCAGTGGTTATGAATGCAGTTGGCGGAATATGTGCTGCGTGATGGGGTAACCACCATTCCAGATGACGTGGTGCAAGGCGTGTTGGTGATGCTACGCACCGGCAGAATAACAGTAAACAGGTTGCGTTCTGTTCGAATGAGCGCGATGGCACGCAACGAGTTGCAAGCGGCGTTGGAACTGATGTGCGCTTGTTCGGCGCTGCAAGAGCTACGGATTGTGCACGCTGAAGGAGATGTAGCCATAATTTGAAGGAAGTTGTAAACATTGGAAAAGTTACGTACGGCTTAGACCTTACACGGAACAGCTATTATGCAGCATGTGGTTGCAGCTGACGCGCGTCTGCAGAAGCAGTTTCGATTCACCGAAGTGTACGGGTGGGACGACGCGCTGTCGCATTTCGTGCGACGCACGCTGGAAATCATGCACAGCGGTGCTATAGAAATGGAGCATGAAGATGTGCTCATCCCGGTATCGATTAACATAAGCTTCTGGCTAGCCAGTTATGAGGGACGTGAGCCCATCGGCGAGTGGTATGGGCCACAAAATCTACCACGATCGCCACTGATGGTGGTGTTGAACAGTGCGGCGACGGCGACAGATTTGCTTCGGGATGATGTTGAAGGGGTGACAGTTTTCGTTAGTGATATTGTTAGCTCGCGTGAATGGTATGTTGACACGCTGTTGGTGACGCTGCCGCCGATGTGCAATGCGGATGACGCCATGGCGGCAGCGAGGGTGGCAGTGCTCCTGGCGACGGTGGCAATGGATGTGCGCGTGCTGGCAACGTGCGCAGGGGTCTTTGCGGCTATCAAGAACGTTTTGCTGCCCAGTCAGGTGCTCAGGTGGGCGTGGTGGACTTGTATGTCACGAGCTCTTTCTTGCGCATTTTGCCTGCGACGCTGGCGAAGTTGTCGAAAAACATCGCTGACGCAGGGTTGCAGTGTGTGTGGGTGGCGAAAGTGGCTCTGCACAGTAGTGGTGATGACGACGACGCTCAATGCAAGGTGCTGCTGCGGCGCGCGGAGGCGGCATGCCTGGATGCCGAGGCAAAGGTTTTTGTGCAATCGGAGTTCGAGGCACTATTGAGCAATGGTTTCGAGACACGTGACACGCCATGCATGTGGCCTGCATTCGTGTGCTGTCCTCTTAGAGCAAGTCTAGCAGAGAGCTATATCCCCAAAACATCTTAAAATATCGCGCGCTAGGCGATTTTGGCATCCCTACCAGCGTTCTTATTGCCATTTCTCATTGCCATATCCGCCTTGTGATTTCTTTTTTCATTTCAGTACGAGGATAATATAGAAATGAAAGTAGACACCGTGATTTGAAATTTTAATGGATTGTGAGCACTTTATTGAACTATCAGAGCGCTGGTTCTATATCAAACAGATTTCTGTCGGGTAAAATGAGCGGGAAACAAACCTTCGCGCCAACGAAAAGCATTTTTTGCTACAACCTCTATCTGTTCACAACTTGAAATCTTGTAACTTCAGTGGCGGGAGCGATCGAGCAAAGGCGAGGCGATCGAATGGCGTCGTTCGAACATGTTGGCTGTCATTCTTTGTACCTCATACAGGGCGCTTGGTTGAGTGCTGACCCCCCCGCTAGCGTTTCTTGTATTGCAAATGGCTCGTACTCGTAGTCAAGCATATCGCACTCGACTGGTAGACTTGCACATTATATTTGGGATGCTAAATTGAATGTTATTTTTCAAAAACAAGTGTCTATAACATAGAGCACTGGTAGACTTGCTCTTAGTGTCGTTCACGCCGTCAACTTGTCGCATCTTCAAAAGCTCAAGTCGCTCGGCGAGACGAGGAGTGATTGAAAGCTCATAGTACTTTTCTTAGCTACAATTTGTAATGCTCACGACTTTTTCGCTCGTTTGCAATGGATGGGCACTTTCACGCCGGTAGCATGGGGCTTTTACGGCTGCCCGACGAGATCCTACTGCGCCTGCTGCGCGCGCCGGTCCCGGAGGGCGGCACATACAAAAGCGATAATCTACGCGACGTTTGGAACGTGGCGACAACATGTAGAACACTGCACTCTCTGACGCTGAAGATGATGCACTCCATTACTCTGACGCACTTGGAGTTGGTTGAGGAGTGCGTACCGCGGAACGTGGTAACGGCGATGCCGGATGACGTAGTGCAGGGCGCGTTGCTTGCGCTGCGGAGCAGCTACGAAGGCGCAGGGCCGTTGCGTCAAGCAATCCGCGTGGTGCGACTAGGCGCCATGACACGCGACCAACTTTAGGTGGCTTCGAAACGGCTGCTAGGGTGCTCTGCGCTGAAAGAACTATGCTTTGTGGACGCAGAAGGAGGAGCAACACCCCCTGAAGAAGTGGAATATCAGGTTCGGATACTATCGATCACATCGCCGCACTAGTACACAATAAGGGCACTGCGTGGAGCGCAATTTGTGCCGGAGAGACTAACAATTTGTTTTGTAGACGACGACGCAGTGTTCGAGGTGACCAACGCGTGGGAGGTGCTGGCACGCTGTAGCATAGACATTGACGTGACATGGACGTGCGGCTTGGTGCCGGGGCATAAATGTGATGGTATGTTCCATCTTCCAATCCGTTCTAGGCATCTACAAGAGATGCAGATCGATTCGCGACGCCGCAACGTGCCTTCAGGTCCGCTATATGCGTCGAGCTTTCGCTCAATGGACCACCGAAAAGCTCCTTTTGAGGTTGGTTGGAAGGCGGTGCGGATAGAAAACTGGCTTCAGGGTAGGAAGCGTTCCAGGTCGCATTCTATACAGAGGTTTGAGCTGGAGCTAGATATGCTGGAGGAGGAAGAGGTGTTGACGGTGGTGATGGAGTCTCCGATGCAAGCAAGATAATTGCTATTGGATGAAGGCCCGCTGATAAAGGGGTTTGCGCGCGATGTGTAGGTGGGAGGCGATGGGCTTGTTGTCAGGTTGCAGGTGATCGTGGCGTCTGTTTGCGACAACGAGTAGTTGACAGCGAAGACTGCAGCGCGACTGGAGGTGGAGGTGACCGCAGCTGCCAACGTGCGCGAGCTGGTCGTAAGCTGGTCAGTGTTCATAGAATTGGTGAACATTACGTTTCCTACGACTGTGAGAAGCGTGGATATAGTGGACCACCGGAGAAGCAGCGCGTTTTTGCACGCGCTGCCAGCCTCGCTGGAGAGGTTGGGCAGCGATGCGGCGGCGTCTGAAGTGCGGCGGTCGGTCCGGATGCAGCGGATGTGGCTGCGCGACGACGGTGAGGCGGTGGGAAGGGAGGTGGTGCTGAAGCGCGCGGAAAGGGCATGTGGACGCGCAGAGACGGAAGGACTGTGCGCGACAGAAAACAGAGCTCTGTGTGAGATTGAGATAATGGAAAGCGACGTATGGTAATCACACGCAAGGCACCCACGCGATAAACTGAAAAAGAAGAGAAGAGAAGAGAAGAGAGAGCAATGGGCTTCGGGGTAGAGGGTGTCATGATCAAAGAGTGGTTCCCATTGCATCACTCTGACGGTGGTGGCGAACAGCGCCGCGACGGAGAACTGGCGCTGCGAACTGTAGTCGGTGTTGGGTGGCGAGCATGGGCGCATCATGTGAAATTAATTCAATGAAACCGTAGGTTGGCCACGATCTACCTGCTCTTCATCAGTGAATGAAAGGGAGGGTCGAAAACAGCACGGGTTACACGCCAACGACTTGTACGCCATTCCAAGGATTACATCCACTTCAGAGCGCTCAAAGTTTGCTGAATTACGCTAACCTGCCCCACACCATCTCGTCTTGAATTAAAGATCCCGAGAGAGTTTACCCGTCAGCATATCGCCGAGAAAACCCGCATTCATCCGGTCTCTATGCTGAGCAACAAGCACCACGACTCGAATAGATAACACACGAGTTGGAGCATCTTCCCGCTGCGCGCCGTTCCCAATCACAACTGATGGCTTCTCCTGTGTCGCTAGTTTCCAACGAGTATCTTCAACCCGATTTGCGAGAACATGAGCGACAGCATTTCATCGGTACAGCCAATATGCTCGACCCAGTATCCATGGATACAGGTGGCCACCTGAACTCTCATTTGCCTGCCGCAGATTTCTATGGTTGATATCGCTTTCAGCCTCTCCTTCTTCTACACCGTCCGCTCCGAAGATCTGTCTCCGGAGTGCCTGCCTTGAGCGCCGTAGTCGACCTTGTTTCTGTGTCCCATGGCAGCAGAATCTTAGGTTTTAGCCATGTCTTTGACGATTCCCAGCCTCTTGTTAAGTGCTTCAAATTGCGCCGGTGAGAGGGTCACCAGAGCGCACGTACTGGAGCGAGATGAAATTGTGACTGATAATCTTGGTTTGTTAGATTTTTGAAGACGTTTTCAAAAGTAGTACAAGAGGTTAGTTGGGTCCGCAGGCAGGCCTGTTAAAAATTGTTGTATGCAGCAGCGGCACAAAGTTGTGCTTGCACGTTGAACATCAGCCTACTGTGGGCGCCATCACAAAACGGTAACGCAGGGTCCACCTAGCGACGCCATCTACTTCTGTCACGGCTTCCCTGCCTTGCTACCCAGTGGTAAGCACTCAGGATTATCAGAGCGGATTCACAATCGCACTACGTCTGCACCCATTCGACACGGGTCTAGGGCATTCTTTCATTTCAATTTGTCCATGGCCTGATGTTCCCTCACAGTACCATGGAATTGGATTCTTCTCCTCGTGTTGAGAGTTTGGAAACGGAGATGGAAATATCCCTTCCATCGGTCGCACATGTAAAGAAGATCAGGAATCTTGGTTGGAAGCGAATGTTGTACATCTAGTGCCTTCTGCACCATGTCTTTGAGTTATTGCGTGGTGTCTTATCGTCAATATACCAAGAGAATTTGCTAGTGCTCGAGTGCGTTCTCAAATGCAACGATTCAGGTTCCTGTTCCACTTCTCCAACACGACGTGCAATCTTTCTCGATGGTCTTGACACTCAAGATGCTCTTCGTGTGGCTATGGTGCTCTCTTCGGCTCTACGAGTGATCTTCCAGACCACGTTTGCTGGGCAGTAGCCTATAACGCAAGCTATATCACGAGTGCCTGCGATGTTGCTCATAGTGGAACCCTAACTTATCATAACGCTCCCATTTCAGTTTCGCCTCAGGCCCACCGTGGACCAGATCGATATGTTTCCGTGATACGGTATGTCCTTCCAACCTTTCCCCAACCGGGCGAGATTAGAGTTCAATTTGACTTTTTTCGGCTCAAGAAACTGTATATAAAGCCGTCCATTCGTTCGTTCGTCGACTCACCGACAGCGTCCGCAAGCGCGTTTTCATTAGACCTGAAAAAATTGCACCCTAGTTTGATATAACCGTCTGAGGTATCATCGAGTCCGCTGCACGGATTTGATGCATATCGGTAGCTCTTTTAAGTTTCAATAACTTGGCAGCAGCAGCTGCAGTCCACCAGGTAAGTTTTCGAACCTATTGAGCGCTTTCTGGGTACTACTTCTACGTCTCTTTATCATCATCCTTATCCTAGTGCTTACCCTTGTTACTGACGCTTTAATCACATTTGAGAACTAGGCTTCCGCAATGTGCGAGTGGGATCTCATTAAAGACAGTAGAGGTGGACTGATCCGTATCAAAGTGGAAGATTGTGGCAGCAGTTCATGCCCTAGTTCTGTAAACTACCGTGGATACCGCCGTCAGGATGAAAACACTCTGCCTTTCCAAAATGAAGTATCGTTCGGAGTTAGTCGTTCCTGGCCTCCGTTGGACCTCCGTTCCGGTTCCTCTTTTGCTCCGATTGGTTTTATCAATGTCAAGTGCAGCACGAAATGACCATCTCCACATTCCCAGGTGTTTCCCTGTTCTTGCAATGTTCCGAACAGTTGTAGCCTTCATCGTATGTAGTGGTGGCTGCGTTCATGTTTGGATTTAGTTAATATTTACCTACAGTCTTCTCTGGTCGGTGATGTGCCATTTTATGCATTAGGACTTGATCCTGCTATGCTTTAATATGAACCTGCTTATCTGCCGTGAAATAAATCGCTGAAGTTAAGCGTATTATATCTTCTATCTTCCATCGATAAACTCTTTCAAGAGCTCTAACTGTAGTAGATCTTGCATCTTGGCAGACGCAAAGAGTTCCGGAACAAGTTCGGTTGTACCATTCAGGTGACTGTCGGCAAGGTCGATCAGTACTACTATTTTGCTTTTTCCATCAATCATTACGTTTCTATGGTGCACATCGCCCCAAGTCATTCCGTTCTGATGTAGAGCTTCTACCGCATCAGCTAGTTGGGATTTCCATTTTTGCTTCTGGGCTGTGCTTATATTTTTCATAACAGAAAGTCTGTTACCTTCGATAAAAGGCATGACAATCTTGTCAATGCGTCCACCTCCCGCGTCGACCACACCAAGTAGTGGGTGTATGATACTTGGGTGATGTGGAGCCCGCATCAACGACTCCAACTCCGACCTTAAATCATCTGCCGGAGCTGCCTTAACACAAACAAGATCGCTGCCAATTTTTGCTTTGAAAACATTGTCCCATATCTCTTTCAAGAACTCAATCTCTTCCATGGCGAACACACGGACAGAATGAGGGAACGGATTCGTTAGGGGATCAAGGAAAGGATATAAACAGCGCTGATTGTGAGATTGTGGAGACAGAGCACTGTTGTTGCCTGTAACGAGCTGTATTTTGATGGTGTTCTTGTGCGCAAAGCGGTCAGACATGCCAATATCTGTAATCTCTTTTCTTCCCTGCTTGTCCGAATCTTCAGCCACAAATGGCCAGAAAGCGTTCAGACATTCCCATATCGACTCATCATAATTAGATCCATTTTGTACATCTTCCCAGACTTTGTTCAAGAGGGTATTCTCTTTGCAATGATTGAATAAATTGTTCTGCTGCAAGAATATGTGATAACGGATACCGTAGTAGTCGAAGACAAACTCAAGCTGACATTTATTGTCAACTAGAGCAAAAAGCATTTTCAAAGGACGCATATGTTCACGGTTGAGAAAGAATGACATTTTCCCGCCAATAGGATAATCAGTTATTCCTTTGATGTAAAACTGTCTAATAAGAGGACGCATGGCTTTGGAATACTGTTTGAGCGCTTTGAAGAATGATGAAACGTGCCAAAGAGTTGTTGAACTATTATGTTCAACATACGCATGCAAAATGTGTAAGTGCAATATTCGAGGAGACAGAAGAGCGTCGAAATTCGCGAACTTTGCATTTCCTGCTTCCTGTGATTGAGGTACGTACTATAGGAGGATGATCTAAAGGCGGACGGGCTTGAAGATTACACGCAATCGATGAAAGCCGGTGGTCAACTGAACACCTTGGATTTGGAGGATGAACAAAGCTGCAATGAAATTCGCTAAGGCTCTTGCGCGATGCTGAAACGGTGTGCAGGGGAACGTGAGCCAACAGTATCTCGCGGCCAACGGGCAGACCAATCGCTGAATCGGCTCGGGCAAGCGCTGCGTTCTCGAGAACAAAGAGTGACTTTGCCTCGACCGTTTTGGGCGGACCGGCAGAATAGAAAGCCGGGACGGTTGAATTTCGCGCATTGCTGCGCCTGCAGTGCTGCCGTCCCATAGCGCTTGAACACGTTTTCCAGTTTTCCAATTACAGTACTCCTTTGCGATCTTTCTCGTTGCTCATGTGCACCAACTTCTGTGAACTGGTTACGAGAATGCCTTCCTTCTTCGAGGCAGTACCGCTCAACGCCCAAAAATACAACCTCTCAACCTCGCAAGTGTCACCGCTGCGGTTCCAAGTCCACCAATTCTAAGGACACCTACGTGCTTTCCTGGAGTGGCGTAGTCAAACAACGGTTCAAACACAGTACCGCCGCCACACACGAATGGTCATGCCATTTCAGCCGGCAACCCCTCCGGAATCTTAATGGCAAACCGCTCTTCAATCCTTCGATGACGAACGACAGATCCTCCACTTACATTGTACTTTCTCGGAGAAGCACCAAATGTACCGGCTGCGGAGGAAAGTAACACCCCTGATATACCTTTTCACATATATTCTTCCGACCGACACAACAAGCGGCACATGTACTGCATGAATCACGAATACAACTGAAAGCGACCTTGTTGCCTACTTCGAGGTGACGAACGGAGGCACCCAGACGAGTGACTATACCAATACCTTTATGACCCAACGTCACCGGAAAGTTGAAAATCCCAGTCTCATGGTCTCTCATGTGCACATCTGTGTGACACAAACCGCACATCAAGATCTTGACTTGCACCATTGTAGGTGCCATGGGGGGTAATAACGTAACTTGCTGCAGAGTAAGCTTGCTTCCTCTCTCATTGACGACATTGCCCTCCATCAGTAGCTTGCATCGCGTCAGTTGGACTCGGACTCATGTTTGCTGGGCGGAGCGATGAAGTAAAGTGTTTTCGGTGGCAAGAGTTGAGCGAAACACCAAAATTGTGCTGATAAGATCGCAAACGCTGGATGCAGACCATTTCTACGTCCACTAGCTGCCCCTGGCACTCATGGATCACATCGTTCATGCCGCCTTGCAAGGTTAGAGTGTGTGAGTCAACAGGCTCGTGCAGGTTCATAGTCATGTCATGCGTGGTGGAATGTTGAGAATGATGGGTACATGCACAACAACGTATGTTGAATTGTTCATGGTGCGAGGAAGAGCCTCACGATTCAACCTGAAGTCGACCGCTATATCTCGAATAGGAACGCGCTGGGAAGGGTCGGATGGTTGCAAAACGTCTTTGCACGGACCAATACGAACAATACGGGCTTCAGTCGGCCAAGTGACGTATAGATTGACGCTAGATTCGCCGTGCGGTGAGAGTGGTTCGGTAAGGTTCTGTTCCATAAAAATCTTGGTCTTCAGAGCCCATGCCTTTGCCCCTGTCAATCGTATAATTGAACATTGTTTCTCATGTTATGTGATGCGGTTCGGCTTGAGTGTGTGCACTGGAGTGGTAAGCTCGTTGGTATATATATTCTCGTTTCGACGCGATTGATTTGGAAGTACATGCTGGCGGACGTTGAGAAGCGGCGATGCCGGGGCACTGGAGCCTGGCGACGCAACTCAACATACGGGAACGGCGCTGCGAGTGTCGTAGATCCTGATACTATCGGATATTGCATAGGCCATGGCCATCAAATGCTGAACCCAAGAAAGCGACGAGGTCGGCTCGGGTAAGTTGTGCTCTATTGGAATGTCAGAGCCGCCAAACCAAACTGTAATGTACAAGGCGACACGGCCGAAAGCATCAGCGTACGCTACCCTGTCGCCGTGAGGAGGCTTTCCAAAGTTTAGATCAACCGCAAGAGCAACGACATCAGTTTCAATATGACGAGTGAAGGCAACGGTGGCATCCTTAAGCATGGATTTGTCTGTGGAGATGTTTGAGGTGACGGAAGTGCCTGTGAAAAGTCGGGCTGCTCGAATATCAGCACGAGCTCCACCGGCTGAAGCCACTATCTCATCGGCAGTCGGTCCTCCGCCAAGAGCCATTCGACGATGGGACCGACGTGGAGGGAATGATGGTGGTGTAGTAGGTTTCCAAAAACGTCATAGAGAGATCACCTGGGAGAACATGATTGTGAAACTCTTCGCACAGGCGACAAACACTCTTTGTTGCGCGCTGAAAACGGCGATGCCGACAGACCGGAACCCAGATCAATATCAGCGCCGAACCCCGCGTGCGTCAGTAACATATGTTCAGCAATTTGCCAATGCGCCGCTCTTGCTTCAAATGAAACTTCCTTTTCCGCGCCCCTCAAGAAGCGCTTATCCCTCGTTGTATACACCAATCTCTCGTCCTCCAAAATGATACCTAGATCTTCGAGAACGTCCGACGTGATTCCATTCTCCCACCATATGTCATCAACTAGAAAAAGACTTTTGTGTGCACTAGACCACCGTGCCGCCTTGTCACATGCCTCTTGAACTGTTCTGACTCCCCTTATTGTTTTTGCCAATCCATCTCCCCCAGTTCGTTCCACAGCCCGAGCGATCTCGCTGATCATATCAGTCAGATGTGAGTCGTTTCCAAGGGAAATGTACAGAACGCCATCAGAAAACCTACGTTTGACATCCGCATCACTCGCCAGTCCCCGCAAAGCGCATGTTTTCCGAACCCCTCCAAGTCCAAATGTCACGATTCCAACCACTCCGCTGCAACTTCCTTCTAAAATAGCCGCTTTCGGTCTCCCCTCACAAGTGTTCGTTGTAGTATAGTTTAGTGTCAATCGAGGTGGATCCGGCGGTACATTGTTACCCGGTACATACGACTCTGGTACATTCTGATCATTGGGGACGTCTTCCTTGGGTGATGGTATCACACTCTCGGTCATGGAATTGTAGAAGTCAGCTCTTACCTGCTTCGAACTCTTCAAACATTTCTGAAGCCTTCGTGAGCGCATCTTGCGGTGCGAACGGAATCTCTGCTTCGTCATCGCTTTCAAGACGGTCTGCCTTCTTCGGCATTGGTTTTGCTTCCGTTTTTTGAGGAGATGAGGTGCTACCCTTTGTCGCCAGCTGTTTTGCAGCTTTCGGTGAGGCCTTCTTCGCACCCTTCGACCGCGTGTTTGCTGAAAGACCCGGGGATGTTTTGGGTTTGTTCGAGGCAACGTTCGTCGGCTTGGGGATCTTTGCCACCATTGCCGCTATCTTCTCCTTTCGAGGCTTATCAAGCTTTTCGGTGTAGGTCATTACGTTCCTTTCTCTTACAAGGACTTGTAACGCAGCGAGTCCATTGAGACCAGCATCTCTTAAATCAGTGTCTGAATCATCAGTCGACTTCAAAATTAATGATCTAAAGCATTTTAGCGGCGCTCCCTTGAGATCAACGCCGGCATTACCGGTCTTCAGGCATCGGCTAAGCCACGACAACACCTCATACCTCGCTTTCGGGGCCTTATGCTTCGCCGCAGTAGAAATCCTTTCCTGAAGCTCTACAATGCGGATACATTTCTTAAGATGTAAAGCGTCAAGAGCTTTCGCAATCGCATCAATCAATCGCATCAATCACAATTGTGTTCTTCTCCTTGAGCTTTGCAAAGAGATCCACGGTTAACGCTTTAGCAATGCCGGATGGGAAGTTCCTCCGCACACCGCCCGCCATCGCAGTAACCAATCTCGCTCCTGCTGCAACAACAATTTAACATTAGAGTCCTTCGCAAAAATTCTTCGCAATCGCATAAAGACCTCTTCATACGGTACGAGAGCCAATCTTGCATCATCAATAACGGCTGCTGCCTCGTCAAGAGCATCTCTTCTTGTCTTCCACTTCTTGCCATCGACAGAAGTGTACCAATCCTTGAATACATTCTCTTCTACCTCTATCTTCATGGCTGAGATCTTTTCTATCAGATTAATCTCGATCTCGGCTTGTGGCTCCTCTTCTTTGGCTGACAATTCACCAAAGCGTTCATCGTCGTCTTCATCTCCAGCGCCACCGGTGCGACGAGCCCGCTGTTCCATTGAACGAATGAACTTCTTGGGTTGAGGTCGGTTTGCTTTTGTGTGTGAAGCGCAAGCAGCCTCGATTTCTTTGACGGTAACCTCCTTGGCCTTGTTAATAGAAGCCTTGACGGCATCACCAGCCCACCTATGAAGCTGTACAACAAGGATCTTCGCCGCGTTTTGAACCGCCTCCTGTGAATGATCGAGCAGCGGCGGAATCTTCGCGATAACGGTCATAATCGGGATTGCGCGATTTCCTTACGTTTCTAGAGCAACGGTGATAGCCTCCACAGCGGCAGCCACAACCTTGGGGGTGCGATAGTTAAAGCCGACTGTTGCGACAACATGGACAGCGACGTCGCCCGCATTAGCGCCCACATACATGACAAATGTGTCGATTGCTTTTGTCTTGTTGAGCGGTCTTCCGGCTAGCCCCTTTTCAGCGACAGCCTTAGCGACTTCGGCGGCGGACGTTTCGCATCATTTGCGGCCGCGCCGCGTCGGCATATTTGGTAATGGCCTCAAAGGCGGTAGGCTGCGCAGCGGCATTTGCATCGCGAGCCATCTTGGCGACGTAAGGAAAGAAGTGCGAATAAATGTTGTCACTCTCTCGAGCGACGGCAAACTTGTCCGCTACCTCCCTGTACAGGGCTTCCCTGACGCACCACGCTTTGTGCACGATTCGCTCGGAGAAAGGCAGCTTTGCGGCCGCCTTGACAATGTCATCTTGCTGCGCGCGAGCGGCAGCAGCATTGGCGTCCATGTGAGGAACAAAAGCTCACTAAGTGTTATGTGGCACTGGGCGGAAGTATGCTCGAAACGCGATAGTCGACCAGGTGAAGCGTCAACGGCAGCCACATACGTGAAGAAGACGGGGGGGAGGGGTGTTTGGCGGATTTTGGGCGGAAAAGAGAGGGAATAGAGGCAAGGCAAAGTTGGAAGGTGGACAAAGAAAGAGCGGTGGGGGGGTGGCGGGACGCGCAGTGGAGGCCAGCGAGGCGGACGGCGCACTGGCATTGGTCGCGGATGAAGACGCGCGCTGGGTCGGCGCGGAGCGAAGCAACGGAATTGGCGCGCTGACGTGGCGAGTGCGACTGCCGTATCATATCGACAGCGCACTTGCCAGCGCGATTTGAAAGTTTGAATGCTTTTAAAATCTTGCTCTATTGCATTTATAGTAGTAGACAGTCACCAAGTGTAAGGCTAAAGGAGTCGCAGTCTGCGACCAGTCTGTACGGAAAGTGTTCCGCCCAGCAGCTTGCGCCTGTCTGCCAAAGGACACCAAGATGGGTGTATCAAGTTGCCCGAACGCTACAGTTGGATGGCGAACAGCGATGAATGTGAAGATTCATGTTCTGTAATTTTGTCGCTCCAGCGCTGCTGCCCAACGTTCCCGCGTTACCGAACACGAGATTGTGAACGGATCAAAGATGTATGAAACGCCCCATGAGTGAAATAGCAACGCATGTAACGCGCTATGCGGGGCCCGAAGATGTCAGAGAAATGGGCATGCTCAAGGCGCTGCAAGAGGTGCTCAAAAAGTGTGTCGTACACGACGGATTGTTCCGTGGTCTGAACAAAGTCGTAAAGGCTCTGGATGGCGGTCAGGTGCAACTGTGCATCCTCGCTTCTGACTGTGACGAGCCGCGATACACGCGTTTACTTGTAATCGACAAGCTTCGATCCGCTCGGTTCGAATCGCGCTTACGGCTGTAGCACGAGTGCACACGTGTGCCCGTGTACTTGCGGTGTGAACCATCGTGGAGAAGCCACAGAATGCGGATGAGATTATGGGAGCTGTACGCGCAGCATACCCTGTAACAGCGCACATATACACCACACACATCTGCTATCTGATTTTCTCTCATCTGTGCGCTCTGACACGCCGAACAGCAATACCACGTAAGATAACCAAATAAAATAAGTTGCGACCGTCCGGAGGGGATCGCGAGCTTTCGTCTCACCCCGCACGCGCGCGCGTGCTCGTACGCTTTCTCTCCTGGCCGCTGGCTGTACAACAACAGCGGTGCACAATGTGGTGGCTGATATGTGAACTTCACACCGGACATGTGGCCTAGTCGTTTTGACTATGACACACAAATCCCCTCGTGCCTTAAATGGTACACACGCATGCCACCGCTCGTGTGTGCACTCCTTTTGAGCGCTCAATTAGCACAGAGTGAAATCAATTGGTTCTTGCTTCTCTCCGCACAACCTAAATAGCCATCGCACACTGTAAACCCTTCGCTCTGCGGTGCCTGCGCCCTAACCTACCTAACTTACTCCGTTCATCTCTTCCTTCATTACCAACCTTCTTCTCCCTATCATGGATCCAAACGACAAGCGTTCTCCGGATTTCATCGCTTTGTTCGATGTCGATGGTACCCTCACTGCTCCCCGCTTGGTAAGTCCGTCTCCCTGCGTTTCAGCAACGTGCACATGCGCTGACCAACGTCTCACCCCGATTCCTACTCTACTCTACTGCAGACCGCCACCAAGCAAATGATCGATTTCCTTGCCGAGTTGCGCAACAACGTTATCATCGCCATCGTCGGCGGATCCGATCTCCGCAAACAGAAAGAGCAACTCGGCGAGAATGTGTTGGATATGTTCGATTACACCTTCTCCGAGAATGGCTTGGTGGCCTATCGCGGCAGGGAGCTCCTCGCTGAGGCCAGTATCACTGCCCATCTGGGAGAGAAACGTTTACAGAAGCTTATCAATTACTGTTTGCGATATATTTCAGCGCTCAATATTCCCGTCAAGCGCGTTACTTTCATCGAGTTTAGAAAGGGCATGCTGAACATCTCGCCTATTGGCAGGAATTGCAGTCAGGAGGAACGTTGCGAGTTCGAACAGTATGATGAGAAGGAGAATATCCGGGAACACTTTGTCATCGCCTTGAAAGAGACCTTCTGGGATTACGGTCTCACCTTTTCCATCGGTGGACAAATATCATTTGACGTCTTCCCGAATGGATGGGACAAGACGTATGCATTGCAGTTTGTGGATCATATCAAGGAGATCCACTTTTTTGGCGATAAGACTTACGACGGCGGTAATGATTATGAGATATATGAGTCGCCTAGAACAGTTGGGCATAGTGTTAACAACCCGGAAGAAACTATGCACATTTGCCGCGACCTGTTCTTATCGTAGCGTATCGCATCCTGGCTGCAGAAGGCTGCCTGTTGTGCCTGTTGCTGGAGTTGTAACCCTCACTCTTCATTGCGCTAGGAGTTGCATTTGCATACTCCGGGAAATGACAAGTAGAGCATTGCAGAGTAGGTGAGCTTTGATAAACGAACTTGTACGGCGCCATCTGTAGCTGTTGTGCCTCCAGAGAATACAATTACCGAGCATGCTGGGCGAGCATTTATTGCAGAAGAGGGGCCGGCAGATTGGGTCGAACACGGATTGTGGGAGCGTGGTGCTTGGCCTGTCGCAGACCTGTGTTGCATCGCAACAACCAAGCTCTGCCAACATGGTCACAGGCCCACTCTTTGCGTTCCTCCTTCTCTATGCACTGCAAAACGCTCTCCTCTCACCCCTAGCTTTAAAGGCACCAGCCGTCGTCCTCCAGCCCTATGGCACTGGAAGCAAAAGCCTTTGTATCTCTATCTCTGCTTGCCGATCTCTTTCCGTTCAGCGCGTCGGGGTGATCGAGCGCATCGATCACGGGAACCCACGCACGGCCCAAACAGATCTTACATCGCGCAGCAACGTCGAACAACGCTTTAAACAACGGCTGTAACTGGTTTGCGGCTACCGCCACCTCGTTCACCGCGAGGTTTGGGTTGCGCACTGCGCGCACAGGCCGTGCACAAGGTGGTGATGACTTTTTTACGGAGATCAACAAAGTTGCACGCATCGCTTACCACAGCAACCTTGGCAATCGAATCTACCATACTCGCAAATGCGGTTATTTACGCATCCTGCTCCGTCGAGCACAGCTAAGGAAAGACACCAGACGTACTTAAGATTTGTTTTCTTGGTTCGTCGAACGAGCTTTGTGACGGTTAGGTTTGGCTTTGCATCCACGTTTCGGACATCTCGGCTTGTTATTCTGAACACGACCGCCCTGGGTCCTCTATTCAGAATCATGTGATGATATCGACGACGGACGTGATCGCTTACGAATCTCACGTGTGTTGTTTTGTTCTAGCGCCATTGCTAATTTCTCTCTCATAACTTGCAGTTCCCGTTCCGCCTTGTCTGCCCTACTCTCTGCGGCCCTTCTTTCTTCGCTGTTGCGTCGCGCGCGCTGCTCAGCTGCTCTCTTCTCTTCGCTGTTGCGTCGCGCGCGCTGCTCAGCTGCTCTCTTCTCTTCGCTGTTGCGTCGCGCGCGCTGCTCAGCTGCTCTCCTCTCTTCGCTGTTGCGTCGCGCTCGCTGCTCAGCTGCTTTCTTCTCCTCGCTGTTGCGTCGCGCGCGCTGCTCAGCTGCCCTTCTCTGTGCTGCTTCCCTTTCCAATCTGAGTGCGTTCTGCTGTTGGTCTTCAGCCTGTAATTGTTCTACTTTTCCAATCCCAAACAAAGAATCGGGTGTGAGACCCAGTTCCCTGAAATAGGTGCAATCAATTGGGGTGTTGCCCTCAAAGACTTGCCAGTGATATCCAGCTTGGGGTTGTGAGGTTGACTGCGCTGCTATTCGACGGGAGCGCCTCGGTGCGGCGTTCCCTGTTGTGGTTGGATATCCAGTGGTCCGAAACGGGCCTGGGCCATTCTGTTTGCCAACAACAACACACGGTCTCCACAAAGGCGATGCACTTGATCCCGGGCGCGGGGCGTGCGGCTTGTCACGGTCAATAATGACGTATTCGTCGACTCCTGCCTGTGCATATTTGACCCACTTTGTGGTGTAATCGGTGCGACGAGAGCTCTGCTGGCTTGTGATCTCGATGTGCATGAGCGGGGTTTGCTTCGTGTACGAGGCAACAAAGGCGGCTGATCGTGGTGAGCGACGGTGCGGTGATTGGCGAGGGCTGTAGGGCGTAATGGTGATGTCGGGCACGAGAACGGATGAGGAGGCAGAAGGTGCGAGCCGGTTGTTGGACGACGAAGCGGTACGCGCGGCGAGGGGCGACGAAGAGGACGAAGCACCGGGAAGGTGAACATTCCCCACCTCGTTGACACAGATGTGGGCACGGCCGTTTGCGTGGAGCTGGCGAAGCTTGTACGAAAGACTTTGACGGATTAGCCCGGCCTGGGGATCATCCATGTCGCGTTTAAAGAAGAGGTGATTGTCTATGAGCTCGTATTTTGCAGAGGTATATTCAGACAGCTGGAGATACTGATCAAGAGTGCATGGCAAAAGGTCGAGCTCACCGTTGGGGGCGCCGTTAGTGCGAACGGCGGTGGCAAAGGGCTCGTCAAGAGAGTCGGGCGAGAGGTCGGCAAAAGCGTGGAGGGAAGGGGGAACACTAAATGAGGGCGATGGGATGTTCAGGTCGGAAAGAACGAGAGATTGCGGCGACGCTGAGGGTGATGGAGGCGGCGAGTCGGAGCTGTGCAGCGGCGGCGGTGCAGTGACGCTCATGATTAGGCTGTGTGCCGGTGCACAGACGTCGCGGATGCTGAACGGCGGCAGCGTCGGGTTGTGTGGCGTTTTGAATGCTCGTGGCAAAGGCCCTGACTCTCTTGGCCTTTTCGAGATTCAAAAAGGGGTGAGTTATAGGGCAGGGCCGAAATAGCAGCGATGTGCATGTGAACGATTTCTTGGCTCCATCTGCTGCTTGCATTCTTCCTTTAGAAGGAGGGGCTCAGCCGTCAGCAAAAGGACCGACCGCCGTTTTCAAGGTTGGGGAAGAACTGGCGGGCTCTGTTCTGACTCCAATTGTGCCAATGGAAACTCCTGTTTCTGTTTGTTTCTGGTTCGACGAAAGCCAGAGTCACAGTAGTCACAGTAAGTGATTGCTTGGCATGCTATTATCTACTGCAAGTCTGGATGAATATCGGAGCTTTGCAACGCAGGACGCGGCGTCAAAGTCAGAAAGGTTCTCAATCGTAGCTCTGTCGCAACAATCTGTTGCGTCGATCGCTGTTCACTTTGGCTTGCAAATGACACAAACAGCCACAAAACTTGCTACGTTCTTCCGAATGCGACACGGGATAGACATTGTAATTGATCTTTCTCTTCCGCCTCTGCTTTATTTACTTGAAGCTGCCACCCAGTTTATCCAGCGATACAGAGCTAAAAAGAAACTTACCATAACGTCAGCGTGTCCTGGATGGGTGACTTATGCGGAGAACACACAGAAGGACTTTGTATTGGGCTGCATATCGTCCATTTGACCTCCTCGAGGAATACTGGGGTTCATGGCATCTCATCTCCGCCCTTCAGGTGATAGAAAGCCTATCCGGGTGTGCACAGTGATGCCGTGCCATGACAAAAAGATTGAGGCCAGCCGACCCGGGTTTGTGCGTAACCAAAGCGACGGAAGCATTCAGAAAGATACAGATTGTGTGATAGCCACAGGGGAACTACTGGACTTAATCAAAGAGAATCGACTTGACCTAATTTCGGCAAAACAAAGTGAATTAGGGTCAAGATATTATTATTATTCTTCTTCTTCTTTATGGGCGCACATTGTCTAATTGCGACGCTGTGGTAGAGCTTATCATAATTCCTTCTCAATCTCTCAACAACTAAGGTTAACCGCTAGCTACTCCTCGTGAATGACAAGTTCTCTCTACCCCGTTACACCAGCCTTTAACTCCCGACTTAAAATATTGTTGATGGCTGTTGCTTGCTCCCACCCTGCTGCAGCCGTGTTACGCTCACTAACTAGTATTCCAAGACGTAGTAGAATGGTACAAAACTTCTGCAGGGAGACCCGAATGTATAATCCATTTCGTTCTGGCGCGTTTCGCCTCTTCCAGACTTTGCTCTGCTAATCCTTCCTCAACTCGAGAGAACGCCAGGTAAGGGGTACACCACAACAAGGCGGATTCCATGTACCACGTTCGCGCCACCCAGAAGATCTGGTGACATCTAGCTCTCCCTTTTCTCTTTTCCCTTGGCGATAAAGGGCGGTAAGATCGGGTTGGGGCCCGTGTGTGCTGTAGATCTCAGCGTAAGTCCAGAAAAACCCTGTAAAACCATTCAGATCCTTGTACAGGCGGTGTTGTCGCTTCCTAAAATCCCTGGTCTCCGTTGGAGACCCATTGCGATCCCGCCATAGTTTCCGTGGGAACCTCCATGATCCTTCTGGGAAAAGTTAGGGAAAGGTTGGTAAGATCCGCAGTGTTGCACGTGCCTCGTCCCTTCTGTTTCGCACAGATAAGCGGGGGTCTTTTTCCGACGCTACCGCCCAGGTCTTCGGGCTGTCGGTGCGCCGATTGCCGGGGCGATTTTACGGACATCCCGGGTCCGTGGAGGCGATCAGTCCGCCGATCGCCTGGACGAGTTTAACGACCTCCCGGGTCCATCAAGATATTCATCTACAGCTTCGCATGAGTTTGGGGTCAACGTCAGGAGCAGTTCCGGGGGGTATGCAGAGTTTGTTTTACGAGTAGCATCAAGAGAATTGTTTGGAATTGAATTGCCAAGAGGTAGTATCATTACAGAAAAAGCAAGTAGATGCGGTGATCTGCGTACAGCCACCGTGTCAAACAAAGACGGAGAATCCTCGACCTTTGCTACTGCATATTGATTCCGTTGTTTGCAGACAATCTTGCGAAAGGTGCGGCAAGGACAATGCAAGTACAATTACATCGAGTTGATGGCATGCCCTGGAGGCTGTACAAACGGAGGTGGGCAAATCTCAATCCCAGAGGATTCAAAGGGCGACTTGCGAAGTTGGAAACTTCAAGCAGATAACCATTTGAAGAATGTGAATTCCGTTTTCCACAACAACCCTGAGGTTCCCATTCCGCTTGCAGTTTCAGGAGTTAGAGAACTATACAAAGCAATGGTAAACGAGTTGACCAACTCGGATGGATTGAAACCGCTTCGAATGCCAATTCAGTCAAGTCAAACGAGTGGAATTGGCTCACTCTCCCGGTACCGAGAAGTTCCTCCGATTTCACATTTAAACCGAAAGATACTGAGACCGCTAGCCTTCTCATACAAGAGACGGCCTTTGTTTTGGGGACTGATTCGACGTTATGACAGACTATCTGACTGAGTGGTGTGTAATATACAACGCAGTGAATGAAGAGTCCCTTGTTCCGTGTAACACAATATACAGTGCTGTTGGACGATTTACGACTTATCGTTAGCTACTTCGCTTCCGAGTACCAAGTGTAGTCCGTTCTGCATTTGCGAAGGACTGAACATCGCATTCTTAATTTACATGGACATTATGGATTGCATATGTTTGCCGCAGCACTTTTGAGCATCTTCAGATATTTGATCCAAGTGACCTGCACCTTTGTCAGCAAGCATTTTGTTGTCTGACAAGTAGTACCCTCCTCGACCGTGCGGATTCCCTTTCTCCATTTGCTTTTCTGTTTCTTTGGGCTTGTTAGAGATATCAGTGAGCTGTTGCACGACATGGTCGTTGCTTTGTACCAGAGGGGATGTAGATAGCGCTCTTGCGCAGTATTTGTTCCATAGAAGATGTAGTAATGTGGCGTGCAGAGTGCTCTTGAAGTACGATACTTGGAGGGGATAATAACTGTGGCAATGTACAGCAAAGTGTTCAATCTTATTTAGAGGTACCGTTTGATATTCATTCATACGTTATGCGGGGGGCTTGTACTGCAGAGGATATGTGCGAAAAGCAGCGAGGTGAACGTTTGGTGCTGAAATGAAATAGTGCAAACTGGGTCGATTACAATGGGTAGAAAAGGATGTTCGTATTGCTGATGACTACGCTGCGTTTGGACGTGAATACCACTTAGCGCCAACATGCGTAACCAGCATGGGAGTGATACGATGCAATTATGTTGTGGCGCCTTGCCACTTGATTGCAAATTATATTTGTGCACCGATGGAAAGCGTGAGAGCGTAATCGCAGAAGTTGTCCTTCAAGGCGATGACAAAGTGTTCTCGGATATTGTGCTTGTCATCGTACTCCTCGAACTGGCAACGTTCCTTGTGAGTGCAATTGGTGCCAATAGGCGAAATGTTCAACATGCGCTTCCTCAACGACGATGAAAGTAGCGCGCTTGACGGGAATACTGAGCGCGGAGATGTAACGTAAACAGTAATTGACAAGCTTTTGTAAACGCTTCTCTCCCAGATGGGCGGTGATGCTGGGGTCGGCTATGAGCTCGTTGGCGCGATAGGCCACCAAGCCATTCTCGGAGCAAACATTTTCGCCGAGCTGCTCCTTGTGTTTGCAGAGATAGGAGGCAGCGACTATGGCGATGATAACGTTTTTTGCGCAAGTGGGGCGAGCAAGAGGTGAACAATTGGTCAGCGCGTGTGCACTTTGCTGAAAGGAAGGAGCAGGAAACGCAAAACTGAATGCACGTGAGATTGCATCGACATGGAACAAAGCGATGACATGGTTGAATGCACTAGTACATAAGAAGGTTGGCAACGAAGAACGTTGTGCGCCTATTTATTGTACCTATTTATTTATCGCACGAATCGTTTGTTGGGACGCAAAAAGTTACAATGCAGTGCGAAAGCTCGCTGTGCTGCGTTCAACTTCGTTTGACTGCCAAACTCACAGAAGTCGCGTGGAGGTTGAGTCTCATGCATCACCTTCCGTCCAACCCAATCCAACCCGTCGTTCTCTTCCCCGAGCCACATGTATCTCAATCGTTATCCCACGCAACACCATTCTTCTCGGCAAATTCGTCTATCATCCTTCCAGCGCACATCCTCATTTCGGCTGCTCCACATGCTCTCAACACCACACCTAATACCTCTTCCATCACACTCCAGTCCAATTTCATGGCACAACTTAACTCATGCTGCGTCACCGCCGTGCTCTTCGCAAAAGCACAAACCCACATCGGCAATGTATCGAGATCAATCATCCTAGCGTTCAGTGCCGCACGCGGTAACCCGATCACATTGCGCACCATTACAGCATGTCCAACAGTACCAACTGAGTGCGGAGGTGAATGCGCAGGAGAGGGCGCATACATAGCGGATGGGAACAGAAGAGGCAGTCCACTTTAAGTTGCAAGCGCAATCGCGCACCGACAGACGAGTATGACGCGTGCTTGGTTTCTTATGTTGTTCTTCCACGAGGCACGATGTTTTTAGAGGTAAGGGTACCAGCCGAATCATTGGCAACGCTCATCGGACCCTTTCGGGCGTCACACTGCTCATGCAACACGAAGTGCGCAGCGCAACTCTCGGAGCCGAAGCGCACCAGCCAGCAGCGCCAACGTGCGGCACAAAACAATCACATCTCACCGCGCACAGCGTTCGCGCCGTCTCTGCCTTATCGCGTAGCGCAATGTCCCCGCATCATCCGAAACCTTCTCATCCGTTTCGGCCCTTTCCATCCATCTCCGCAGAGATGCTTCCCTGCAGCCTCCGAGCCGCGACCTAAGCCATTGCTGCCTGCAAACCCGAGTCTATCACTAGCGCGTTTTCCATAGCTTGCCGAGGGCTCGAACAGTTTCCTCCTAGGAAACCCAGGAGTCCCTTCGGGGACTCCACGTTGTGAAACGCGCCTAAACCTGAAGAGAGCAACTACTTCTGTGACGAAGCGCGGCTCAAGGCCAACTCGGTTCGTCGCCTTCAATATTGTCAACAGATGGCCTTTTTCTCTCATGAAGAAAGCAGGGACACCCGAACAGTCAACACTTCGAACCAGCGTTCGTATCAGGGCACTGACGCTTCTTATCTCTCTCTCTGGCGCAACATGTCCAACTTCCAGTCACCGAACGTGGTTGCGTTTTGAGTTTCCCCGCCTAATGGCGAAGCGCGGCACAGTGTCAGGGCGTAACCCCATTTGATCGTGGACTTCCATTTGTCGCAGTGACATTTTGCATCTGTTCCACATAGTTCCACTCTATCCACAACAGCATATCATTCGTTTGGCATTCGTCGTACGACCTGTTCCGATAGTAATCGTGTCAAGTACATGTCTCGTCTGATACTTCCCGTGTGTTAACAAGAAAGACCTCGTGACACAAGGCTCTCGATTCCCCATTTCTGAGCTGCAAGCATACACTATCAAACCGCGCCGCGGTTTGATAGTCTATGCTTGCAGCTCATTGGAAACGTTGAGATCAATATCTCACTCCAGTCCTTCAGCTGTTCGGAGGCCTACAACGCACTTCTCCGTGCAAGAGGCTAACTCCGAAATTCCAAAAACATCAAGCCGGTTTTATGTATCACTGGCGGAGTGTGCTCCCAAAGTCTCAGAACAGATTGTTCTCCATCTGCTAAGCGCCTCCGCCACAGCTGTTTAGCTCAAACTGAGAAGGGAACCAACAACAAATTACAGAAATGGTAAAGTACACGAGGAATGCTTCGTTCGGCTTCATTTACGGAAAGATCTCGAAGAAATGCTGGCATTTCGTCATCTTCGCTGGAATAAAAGATCTAGACGATAACCTAGGGCTGAAGTAAGGACGCAATCGGAATGCCAGATGTTGACTGTGGTTGCGGTCGCCAGGACGCATGCGCACCGACATCCCTACGGATCATGGGCCACATGTATACCATGCTACTTCCGCTAGGTACGGCGTTCACGTTGTCCTGCGACTGCGTATCATTCAGGGTAGTGATGATCAGGTCGACAAGGTCAGCCGGCGCATCAGTACCCCTCGTTTCCGATACCACCTTCCCAACTTGATCGATAGACAACACCATCTCCCACGTCTTCCCCCGAATACTGAGTCGATTGATCTCAAATGAGCCAATGATTCGTTGTGCAAGTAATTTACCGTAGTCATTGGCATCCTGAGCATGTGTCGCTATTCGCACCAATGATCGCATGGTCACAACTTTTCGAATCACACTGGTTCGTCCAGGACCTTCCTCCTTCTGCAGCCGCTCGAAGAACCGCTGCCACACTAGTGCGCTGTCCCTACCTTCTGGGGAGACATCAGATGCTTTCACTTCCATCAATTCCGCATATGAAAGCTTGGTAGGTTGATGTCGTCCTCGGTTCAGGTTTTCCAGAAGCTTTGTCAGCCACCGCGGCACATCACGGATTGTTGCCTTAAGCACAGGCATTCTGATCATGTGTCGACCAGTGTACCTCAGGTCGGTTAACAGACTGAGTCGTGACTGTGCATCGGTGCAGTACTCCGCATCTGTTTCTGCGTACCAACGATCACCGGTAGGAAGAACGTGCACCGAAGTACCATTCACCACAAGCATGCGTCCCAAGAGCCCTAGCATAATACCTCGCGGGGTCGGTGTTGGGGTGATGACGACGCCCCTCGCCGTGTTGTTTAGTTGCACGGTGACTTCTCGAATCCACTTGTCACCGGTTGCTTCATACCCCGCTTCGGCGCATGCTTGTATGGCCAGAGCGATGAGATCCAGTTCTGTGACCCCCAGATCTCGCCGTATGGCGTCTCGCACATCCAGGTAGTGCAGCACTGGCAAACCACAATGTTCAAGACCTTGCACCAGGCGGTCAACTTCGGTTCTCAGCAGCTTATCGATACTAGGTGAATGTCGGAATCTGTAGTTCATCCATCGACGGATGACCTGTTGCAGCTGCTCCGACAGGTCTGCTTCCGAAGGAGTGCCGTTAATCAGCTTGAGCAACATGATCAACAGATTGAGTGTTCCCGGATCTTCACCAAGTTCGCCAGCTAGGAAATCACCTGTATCGTCCATACCGCACTGCTCCATGTCTCGAAGATCCTGGACGACGACTTGGAGCGCGTTGACGGCGGACATGATGAGTGGTAATTGACCCTGATCCAGAAGTGCATCCCGTTTGAATGGTGACAGCAGTAATGTGAAATGTTTGGCAGTGACTGGAGACGGGTCGAAGATTTTATGTGGTGAATCAGAGGGCGTCGTTACCGTGCGAAGCTTTGAACACGGTGATAGTGTGGGTATTGCGCTTCAGGCACTTTGCCGAAGGAGGACAAGTAGAATGTGTTGCAGCGAGCTGTGACGGTGGGCGAGTAGTGTGTGTTTTGTACAATGGCAGTGTTCACGTGTGGGATGGCAGTGGCTGCTGAGATTAGACGCGTTAAAGCGGTGTGTGCTGCAGTGAGCGCTGATGGAGGGAGGATAGTGTTGGGTTCGTTCAACGGTGAGGTTGTGGGGTGGGACATTGACAGCACTGAAAGGTCAGTGCGAAAGATGATGGGCCACTCGAACTGGGTGCGTTGTGTTGCGATAAGCAGCGACGGAAGAGTGGCTGTGTCCGGATCGAGGGATTGCACTGCATGTGTCTGGGACGCCGAAAAAGGTGAGATGCTCGGCGCACCGCTGTACAGCACGCGGCAGCTGAAGAACATGTGGCAATAAGTGAGAGTGAGAATAAGTAAGGCTGTGGACAGTATGGAACGTACCGGACAAGCGTTATAAATAGCTCAGTTGCTAAGCGCCTGCTGCGGCCTACGCGTCCGGCAGGTCAAAAGGGCCTGAGGGGAAGGGTTTGCGGCTTGTCCGGTTCGCAAACCCAGAACCGCAGGTTCGAGTCTTCCGCCATCACCCCCGCTCATCACTTAATTGAGGGTGATGGTGGAACTAAAACTTTTGACCTAAATCAAAAACTGCAGAAGTTAATTAGATGTGGTTAACTCACAGATGTCCATGGAATACCACCGGCTTTTGCCTCATGGCGATCGCCGTCGGTTCGCCGAACGAAGCACCGCCGCCGTTGTACCATGCGCTTCACGCGATTATTCACGCGCGTGCTGGAGAGCGTCTGCCTCTGATGCACCGTTGCGTGGCGTGGGCGCGCTTGTTGAGGCATCGCGCAGAGTGTGCGGAGCGCGACGCAGTGCGAGAGATTCCTATGAAGACGCAGATGAAACGCGCGGATGCGCCGGGTGGCGCATGACGTAAAGTGTGAGGTAAAGTCCAAGATCGTTTCACATCACATTTTCGCTGCAGCCAAGCAATCGCGTAGTCTGACGTCGTGAAGGCTCTGCCGCAAGTCCCTTTTGCTGATGGGATCAAGCGTCAGATGGGGAACGTTCTTCGTCGAGCTCCTAGGATCCAGAAGCTAGAGAAAGGCGAAAGTTGTACACTCCGCCAGAACGCTGCCCAACTCATCTTCATTCTCGGAGCATGATCCAGAAACAGCTTCCTCGAACTGGCTATCGTCTATAAAAGCGCCATGTATCATAGGTTGGGCGGTAGAGACAGCGGTGCGTAAATGAGATCAACATATTGTATGTGCCGTGATGTGGGTGCTTTTAGTATAGACAATGTTCTTTCGAAGCCAAAAACTTGCTGCGCAACGAAATTGTGTCGGTGCATAGCGCTTCGGGAGGTGATGTTTTGCTGAGGTACACGAGAACTCCTCGCGCTGCGCGGGTATAGGGCGGCGTTTGGTGTGTGGCAAGGGAAATGTGTGGCGGTGGGGTTGGTGAAAGATGATTAGGTAGCAGATTAATAGGCGGTGGGGCGTAAGGCGGCCATTTCTGGGGGCGGGGATAGTGCTTGAGGTTGGGGAAGCGAGTTGGAGGGTATGGTCTGTTGTTGGGGCATCGAGGTGAAGAAGAGCGGTTGTGGCGAGAAGGGTTCGGTGATAGGGGTGGGTTGGAGCGCGAGGAGGGAGGCGAAGAACGGTTGCAAGGTGTTCTTGTCTTTTGTTTTGGAATAGGTAAATGGAGAGAGATTTGGTGTTGGTGCAGTATAATGGAACATATGCACGGGTATGTAGGGGAGGTTAGAGAAAAACGGAGAAACGTGGTGACTGTTGGCAAGGAGTATGACATTTTTGGACGTGTGACAGGTGAGGAAAGAGATGTAGTAGTATTTGAGGAACGACAAGCGGGAAGCTTGGTTCCAAATGCATGGAAGGCTGCTGTGATACGCCACGCAGTGGGCAAGGACGAAGCGGTTCGTCAAAGAGATGGAAGAGTGTTCCGCGAGACCATGGGCAAAAGCTTCAACGGGATTCCTGCAACAGGCTGGCACTACTTTGTCGGACATTGTTCCAGTGGGTGGGGGTGCTGTTTGCGTTGATGTGACTGAAGAAAGACTGGTAGGCTGCTCGGCGAAGGGGAGCACAATCGCGCGAACGTATTACGCCTTCGCTAGTGGTGTTTCTAAAACGTAAACCAATGGAATATGCAGACGAACTTGGACCAGAGACAGTTTCCTCTGTAGGTTGAAACAGTGTGACCCGATCGCAGGATTTGAAAAAGTTGCCCATCCTCTTGCGCATGACAGCTATGTCTTCGTAGTCTCCGTGAACGAGGATGGGTCGCGAGTTGTGTCGTACAACGCGGTGGGTAAAATTTCAATGATGTGCTTTTTAGTAACCTTTCAACAGATTGTCACTAACGAACTGTTTGAAGTAACCCCATCTCATCTAGTGAGTCGTCAGTACAAGAACAATTGCGCTTGTTTGTCTTTGTTACTAATTCATCAAACCATGACTCCAAATCATCCTCGAGAATGTCATATTTGTTTACAAGATCTGGAAAATACCGTTACTGCAACTGAATGCGGACATTGTTACCATTTTGACTGCCTGAATGAATGGATGAAGAGATTCAACCGTTCTCAAACTCCAACTTGTCCGCACTGCCGACGATTGATTCCTTCAACCAGTACAAAGATCTACAAAAACTATCGCAACTGCTATAAAGCAAAATATACTATGGGATTACCGTCTCGCAAACTGAAACGGATTACGAAGCGGAAGAAACGTCATCAAAAACGAACAAATGAGCGAAAAGAGCCATCTTCCTCATCAATTCCTTCAGATTTAAGTGACAAAAATTTGGTACAGGACGAAGAATCAAATACTTCCAAAAGAGGTCTGAAACGACTAGAGCGTCACAAAGATCAAGTACTTCGGAAGAAAGACAGGAAGGCAAATCACGTTGAGAACAGAAAGGAAGCAAAGCTCATAGCAAAAGAAAACAGGAGAAGTGGAAAGCAATCTTAACATTTCGTGAGTGTAGTCAAAAGATGAATGGAAACTTAAACAATTTCCATTAGATGATTTGAAATTTATGTAGAGGCCTTTTGTATCCATGATGACCATAAAACCTTCCTGACCATATCGGGAGGTCCTCGTACCCTTGCGTAGCTTGGACACTAGAGTATAAGGTTAGAGATGACGTCTTTAACAGCGCCAGCAGCCGTGCACGCCTCTTGTGCTCCGCGCTCATCTCAGCGCCCGCCCACGTCAGCAGTATTCTCAACAACACATGCCCGTCCAAGCGCAGCACGTTGTCGCCGTCGCCGTCATCGCCCCTCCATCTCAGTCGCAGGCTCTTTGTGATCAGCCTGAGCGCGGGTCGTAAATGTAGCGCCGCGGGTTGCGTCACATGCCTGCCTGTTCGCGTGCGCCACCGTTCTGCCGCAAGAGCTGTTGCGCGAGCGCTTGGGCTAAGGGTGGAGGTTGTGCGGCGTATGGAGGGCGTGGATGAAGTGCAGCGTTATAACTCACAGGGTGTGAGTGCATGCGCGTCCCTTTGCCGTGTTACGCTCACTTCTTTAATATTCACGCTACTCACGGCTCAAGCTCGCGCGTGCCACTAACGTGGAAACCTCACCTCTTTTACAGGACGACTCATCCTCCCCCCATCCTCTTCATCATGGTCACCATCAATCAGCAGCACCGAACCGACAGCCATCCCTCCGTCCCTATCCCTCCCCTTGATCACACCATCCGTAGAATCCGCGCCGCAGTCTCACCACACTGCGTCAAGCACAACCTGCTCACATCGCTCGTGCATCTCGCTCTCGCCTTTTTCATGGTTTTGGCCATCGCTCTCCTTATCAATTACAAACCCTCGTTATCGTCATTGCTTGGAACGTAGTGTCACGGCGGCGTCATGACCGGAGTCTGGGTGCTTTGCTAAGATTGCGGTCACCTGGAATTTCTCCCTACCATTCGGTCAGCGACGTCACCGGACTCTTGTTGCACGGTGTCCTCTTCGTCCCCTACCACTCATGGCCAACCACTCACATCCAGTTCATACGCATACCAGTCATATGATCGACGATCAAGTCTTCATTCCATCCAATCGCGATCGCTACAATTCCTCCCACAGCATCACCATCGCTCAAGGGAGCGTCCTCCTTACAAAGCACCAATTTTAGAGGCTCTTGAGGAAACTTTCTTTATCTACATCTTTGGGAACTTCTGGATGCTCACGTCGGGATTGTGGGCCTATCACTTCACGAACGCCTCAGGCCACAACTATGGAAATCGAGCAAGCGATCTCAACCCCAGAACCTTCATGTTTGCCGAAAGACCGTATTGGATTATCGTCGCCTCTGACCTCGGTTTCGTCTCTGCTCTCCCACTTTGTTCTACTATGTTTATATATTTGGCGTTTCCGCAGTCCTTGAGTATTACTTCATTCCGTACTTGTTTGTAAACTGCTGGCTCTTCCTCATCACTTACTTGCATCTCTCCGATCTGGGCTGTAAGCACTATGCCCCGGGGGCATTCATTTTTATGCGCGGTGCCTTATGTTACATGGATCGTGACTTTGGTATCTACAACATTTTGCACAACGAGATTGTTGACATTCATGTCGTGCAGCATCTCTTCTCCAAACTGCCGTTCTACCAAGCCAACAAAGCCACCGAGGCTGTGAGTTCGCTTCATTGATACCGTTCGTGAGCTTGGGTGCCGGTTATGGCAGTTGATACGCACATATGAGCGGCAGTCTGCAACTCAAAAGAAGATACTTATGAAAAATTAGACCTGGAGCGATAAGACGGGCGGTGAAGAAGGCTTGGGGGCGATATCTGTACGTGAAGAACCAAACTTCAACCACCACCACATGCCTACAAACTCTTTAGTACGAAGGTAGTGAACACTGCATGCTGTGAAGGCCATCTCGACATCTAGACGCTACCGTTGAGCGCCATCTTCCGCATGTTATCTCGATCGCGTCCTATCGCTCAACTGCCGTAGCATGAGCGTCTTCTGGATGTCTATCCACCCTTTTTATTATCTTTGGTCTTTCTAGTGCCTAAAATATCCTCCGCAGCCACTTCCGATCCTCTATCTTTCTTTTTCTGGCCTTCCTACAATCCAGGGTTGACCAATTTTCGGTACCTCGGTCATTATAGGCTCTGGAACTCCGGATGAGGTCTGTATCTCAGGATATCAAGTTGAACTGACTGCAATTTAAAACAATTTCATTCAACAATTTTACTTTTCAAGACGGGTGGTATAAAAGGGAAACATAGCACACAGGGTACGTCTTGCGTCTGTGTTTCAGCAACCAGATCATGATATCATTAACCTAATATCACTCTATCCAAACTTGAATTCCCATCGTCGTCCATGACGCGAAATTTGTTTTCGAATGCCACTCCTCCGGCACAAAGGATTTCCTGAGGCAAACCAATCGTTTTTTTATCACCATCGGAGGCTATGATCATGTTGCGTCTCACTGCCTACGTTTTCGCACTGTCAGGAAGCAGCTAAATCGCGTTTTGATCATCTTTGGGGAGACAAGCCGCCCAACATGCCTTCATCGAGTCCATACAAGCTCATACCATGCTTAGTACAAGATTTGCAACAGATGCAACCTTCTACAATTGAGCACAGAGGCCCACTGCGAGATATGCAAAGCTATAGATTGTCAGCAACAATTTCATCCGCTCAGCGTAGCCCATACGCAGTCGCGCACTACAGCTACAAGCCCATCAACAAACCCCACCAATACAATTTGCAAAATTGTTTTTTCTATCAACACCGGAGGCTATGATCATTTTGCGTCTCACTGCCTACGTTTGCACACTGTTAGGAAGCAGCTAAATCGCGTTTTGATCATCTTTGGGGAGACAAGCCGCCCAACATGCCTTCATCGGGTCCATACAAGCTCATACCATGCTTAGTACAAGATTTGCAACAGATGCAACCTTCTACAAATGACCACATAGGCCCACCGCGAGGTGCGCAAAGCCGTTGATTGTGAGCAGCGGTCTTAGCTGCTCGTCGCAGCGCCTATGCCGTCGTGCACTACAGCTGCAGCACCAATTTCATCTGCTCATCGTAGCCCATAGGCAGTCGCGCACTACAGCTACAAGCCCAATAAAACTTGCAAAATTGTGTTTTCTATCACCACCGGAGGCTATGATCATTTTGCATCTCACTGCGTACGTTTGCGCACTGTTAGGAAGCAGCTACATCGCCTTTTGATCATCTTTGGGGAGACAAGGCGCCCAACATGCCTTCATCGAGTCCATAAAAGATTGAGGCTATTACCAGTGGATTTTTTGAGCGTCGCGCGCGCTGTACGTTAGCCATCGGTTAGTCGCATAGTTAGCGAATTGTCCAGTTAGGAATCGAAATAAAGTGAGCCATTGGTATTTTGACTGATCCATTGACGTGTTCCACGTGGGTTGCGTATGCGCGTCATGCGCGTGTGCGCGTCGGCTACGCGTCATACTCCCCCTCCAAAAAGTCGCGCTCCGTGCGGCCTTGCTTCCGCCAAAACCTTCGGATAAAATTCTCCGGCACATGGTGTCGCGGTTCCCACTGGTCGTACTCCGGCGGATATCCGTACAATCGGACTTTGTAGATGACCTTGCCGTCATCGTCCACACCAGCGGAGAGGATGTGGTCAACCACGTAATTCTTAGGTAACACTTCCTCTGGTAGTTTCATCGTATCCAAAGGGCCGAAGCTCTTCGCTGTAGACCGTCTCGAACCACGCCCTGGGGGCCCGGAACGACAAAAATCGCTCCTTAGGGGGAGGTTATGTCAAAATTTTCCGGTGGAACTGAACCTAAGGTGGGAGGAAGCCCAGTACCATTGGATTTGTTCGCTGCTCAGCCGGAGGCCATGCCGAACTTTTCCGATGGAACAGATCCTAAGGTGGGAGGAAGCCCAGTACCTATAGGATCACACACCTCCTCCGGAAGGTCCACAGTATCCAACGGAGCAAAGCCAGCGGTGTCGCCACTACCTAACGGATCGGCCGACACTACATTCGGAGTAGTACCAGTGGTTTTACCAGTGGTTGTAGCGCTGCCACTGGTGATGAGCGACGCCGATTCCCGTTGGTAGCCAGACGCCGATGGATCCATCGGTACATTCCCTGAGGCGGCAGCAGCATTATCCGTCGGTGAGGCAGGCCCTTCAGCCACAGGAGTAGAGTCCATTGGAGCCATCGGAGCGTTCGAGACGCGGTCAATGGCTACTGTATCCTCAAGGCCATCACGCTCGATCGTAACCGTGTGTGTCACAAGGTGCGGGCTTTGATTTCGGAGGTGCGCAGCTCCAAGTGGGTGGTAACGTCCAAAACGTTGCTGGTGCGTTTGGAGAGCAACCAACGATACCGGAAACGTACCAAGCCATATCTCGGCACCATGGGTCTACGGTAGCTCCGGTTGGGGCAAAATAAGGCACTGTTCTTCATAACTTACAAGTAATACAAGCTAAGGTCGATGAGCAAAAACGAATTCTTGCACAGCAAGCAAAGCTAAACGAGAAGACAAACCGCAAGCCATCTGGGTCCGTGTCTGTTGTAGTTCTGCCACCTCCACCATTAGTGAAGTTATCCTCGGGCAGAGACTCCCTTTCAAAGACGCAAGGTCTGGTTCCTAGAACCCCCTTCAGAACAAAGATGCGGGGATCAGTTGCCCGCTATGGCGAGGCAGCAGGGTTCTCTCCTAGAGTGTCTGGGACTCCCATTCGTGAGAACGGGAAAGATGACAATGCCGCAGCGCAGACGGCCAGCCAGACTACTAGTCCCGCGCCGTCCATAGGATTAACACCCCTCTTCACACCAAAACAGTTCAGTGTTTCCAAGCGCAGACCGCCGCGTTATTCGGAAGGTTCAACACCAGTTCGGTCTGCGTCAAAAATGCTGCCTGTGCCGAGGATCACCAGACAAGGCGAAATAAACCCAGAAAGTGAAGATTTGGATGCTGGACAAGAACACCACATAATACCATGAAGAACGCCAAGAAACTCGCTGACTCCTCGGAACGCTAAGCGAATCACTGTCGGTTATATGGCTGATGCCGACGACACCCCGGAAGGAAGTGCTCCAAAGACCAAGGAATCTGATTCCTCTGTTAGACTCACGAGTATACTCCGGAAGCCCAAAGGAAATAGCCTCTCCAACTCAGACAGTAGCCCGATGAATGATGGGAAGAAATACATTGGGCGAATATCAGGTAGTGAAGAGTTTATGTGGGCTCATCCACGCCCATCAACCTGGAGCAAGAAGCAAGGTCTTGATTCTGACGAACAGTATATGCCTGATAAATATCTTCCACTTCTATCCAAAGATGGATTCTACACCGAACCGGCTCTTCAGGAATTAGCTAGTAGGGATATCACAGAGTTACAAATGGTTGAAGACTTCACTGTTGGGCGTCATGGTGTCGGTAAGATAAGGTGGATTCAGCCAGTTGACGTACGTGGTCTTGATCTTGACTTGGCCGTGGATATTCAGCAAGGAGAGGTCGCCGTTTATCCCGAAAGAGATGCCGGTCAGTTAGACGCTGCAGCTGAAGTAACGCTCGAGAATATGTTCCGGAAGAAGAAGGGCAGCATCTCCTCCGATGAACAAAAACTGGAGAAGAAATACGAGAATAAACTCAGGGCTTTCTGTACAAAGAACGGGCTGCACTTCATGAATTACAATCAAGAGACGGGACATTGGATATTTGAGGTCACTGGTTTTGCGACGAATTAAGTCACCCTAACTCTTTACTGTATTAACCACTTCATCGGCGCATGTCGATTCGTGAACGTGATTTGTTCTTCTAGGCAGTCTACATTTCTAGTATGTAAAACAGCTTATACCCACATCCGGAGGCATATTAGAGCCCGAGATACTCCCCGCCTCGCTATCTTTATAAACAAAAGACTCGCACCACATCCATCCGTATCACTCCTTCGCATTGTTCCTCACTCCTTGCTTCCGTTTGCATATGAAACATTTCTCGCAAGCTGTAGATCGGCGAAATTCTTCTCGTTCCTAAGCATCAGTTGCAGATGCCATGGGCGGAGGACCATGTGAACTATCATCACCCTTAGCCGAAAAGTCTGCGCGTGACATTTTCTCATTCACGTTGTCCCTCCCCAAAGGACGGGATCCCCTTCGATTAAAGTTCCTCCCTGAATGAAGCCGATTAGATCCTGTAGAACGGCGTTAGCGTGAACGAACGGTGGTCCAGTCACTCTCACCGTCAGCTTGCTCATTTTCATGCCTGTCCTTGTGATTTGCAGATCCATCAGCCTCCTCATCCTCTGCACTCTTCGTAGGCATGTATCGGCGCGGTGGACTCAGTCCTTGTGATTTGCAGATCCATCAGCCTCCTCATCCTCTGCACTCTTCGTAGGCATGTATCGGCGCAGTGGACTCAATCTTGTTTCAACAGGATGAGACCTTTGTCTTGCAGCCCCCCAGTCCCTCTCTTTTTCCACAGGAAGTTGTTCCTGGGAGGACGAGTTGGGAATCCTTGACCCAAAATGCCTTGTTTTATGTTCAGTATCTCCCGGCGTGTCCCTACGCCAATTGTCTCTGGCCTCCTTCTTCACGGGATCTTGCTCAAGCTCCTTGTTCTCAAGCTCTAGTAACTTAGAACCACGCTTATCGGAAAAGTCAATGTCCCGAATAGCTTTCCCGACCTTCTCCACTTCTGTGTCAATTGGCCCCTTCCTCGCCGACCAGTCAACATTTGTTTGCTCTTGGGCAAATGAGGCTTCCACAGGACGTCTTCGCACATCTGCCCAGTTGGTCTCGGGGGTCTCCTTTTGAACATCCACCTCGATAGGGCCCCTTCGTGCAGTCCAAACTCGCTCAGGAGTTGGTGCGGCAAACTCCGCTTCCACAGGCCCCTTACGGGCAGCCCAGTCCGACGATTCAGGACCGGGTGTACTACTTTCCGCTTCGATTGGGCGACGAACCTACCAGTCTTGTTCATTCTTTTTTTGCATAAACTCGGCTTCAAGTGGAGCGTTTCGGCCGTTACTCCATTGGTCGTCGGAAATAGTTCTACCAGATGCAACCTCCCCTTCGATAGGGCCCTTCCGGGCTGAACACTGGTCACTAGCAGTCGCGCTCTAGGGAGTTGGACTGGAAAGATGACTCGACAGGACCGCGTCGAATTCCTTCCCAATCGCACTCTGGTGCAGTGGCTTCCTCCTCCGCTTCACGTCAACCACGACGGATGCCAGCCCAGTCACGCTCTGTACCACCAAGCGTTTGACATTCGAATACACAAATTAAACTAGCAGTGTCTTCTGCATTCGCTTCTCATTCATAATGTGCAAGATTCTGTTCTAGATTTGGAGGATTAAACTACGTGGCAATCTAAAAAACTGACCGAAATTCACTCCGCATTCGCCCTCCGTCATTTTTCATAGATTTTTTGGATGACATCTTGACGCATACTAAACTAGCTTCTGAAACTAGCATTCCGAGAACACAGACGCGGGCTTGATGCACAACGATATTTGCTTGTTGTTGTACGAATTAAAGCAAGAATGGCAGAGATGTTCTGTGCTCCATACAGTTTGAGCCAGATAAACCAAGGCTTCTCATACCACCGTATTCTGTGCGCGCCCTCCCAGCGAATTCGAGACAGGCTACGCCTAATGGAACACATCTAGATGTGGACGTGAAAATGCCGGGCTCGAGCTCTGGTGGCCCAATTCAGGTAGAGACGGGGTCGGTGTCTATTTCGGAAGCAGATGTTGCCTCTGGAAAACCTTATAACATCACGCCAATTGTTATATTAAGGTTCCACCTTGCCGTTCACCTCGAACATCTCCAGGCCCATATTTACCGCACTGCTGGTATTTTGTGGTGGGAGTAGCAGCAAAAGTACATTCGGCCTTGGGTGAGAACGACAATTTGAAGTTTCATGTTGTGAAAAACGATTCTCACAGAGATATTCTCCTTTTCAGCAAGGAGAAAAGAAATCACGGGCTCTACGTCTAGCACGACTTATCTGGTTTGGTCCCGAATATCAACATGAACGGACTGTTGCCGAGCTCATCGTCCACAACCGTTTGACCCCGGACCCACACCATCCCATCACCCTCACCCCTTCTCCTCCCACCCCTGCCCCAAACGCCGCAATAGACCTCTCAGCATGGCGCACCCCATTCTCCCAACAACCTTACCCTAAAACCTCAGTCCAAACTCCACAAGAGTACGCACTTCAACAAGCAGTACAACGTCTGAATTTTGAAGAAGATCACCCTCGCCCTCCAGCACCGCACGCCACTACAATGCCTCCCCACTCACGTATGGATCGTAACACAATCGATTTCCGCTCGAATCAGAAACCGGCACTCTTTAACCCCCCGGTCTACCCGCAGCAAAATTCCGCTGTTCATCCCAATGTTCAAACGCACGCTCCGAATACTTCTAATTCGTCACCGGGACACCAAGGCCAATATGGCCAGCACCAGAACCATTCCAACAATCTTTGGGAGCGTCACAGCAAATTAGCCGTAGCCTTCTCGACAGCCTCCAAGGACGCATCCAACCGTTACTCTGGTAACATTGATGATTCATGGCCAGAAAAACGTGAAATGTTCGAGGACGTTGCGCAAAACTACCGCTGTTCCAAAGCTGAAGCCCTTCAGTTCCTGAACAACCTGTTCACCGGCGGCGCTCGTGTAACTTTCAGGAAACTGATCAAAGGCCAAGTACAGGACTACGACACAGCCATGGCCATTCTCGAAAAGGAGTTCCACAACGCACCTGCATAAGCCCGAATTCTGGCAAAACTTGAATCCCTCAAGTTCACAGACTTCACCATTGCAGACTCCTCTCAAAATGACGCCTACGTGAGACTCACTGAACGCATTGAAGAGCTATTTCCCCGTAGCCCTCCCCAAATGCAGCACGATTATCACAAGCGTCGTATCCTCGCATGCGCCGTTGCCGACCAACCATGGGCACTCGGTACCTTGGACCGTACGGACGAAGAACTGCCCACATACTCCACCCTCTCCTCCGCTCTAGCAAGCGTACTCCAAAAGCACGCTTCCCGGTCCGCCGCAGGTGAATCTGTCATTCCACATGACAACGGCACATTCTACACCAACCCCAGATATGGCCGATCCAAACCCCGATGGAACGAGGCCCGCAACCCATCAAAATTCCGGTAATACGATCACCGCAACCGAAGCCATGATCAACAATACAGACCGCGACGGAAATTTTACCGTATTCGACGCCATTACCACCACCCCAAAAGGCAAACACAACGCCTATCTGGTATCGGAGGACGATCTGGAATCAATTGAACTGGACGAGCATGAGGACATTCAACTCGTCACTGAAGACTCTCCAGGCGACACCACGACACCACCCGATAGTGTTGAACACCCCCCAGCCGATGAAGCGCAACCAAGTGAAGTCCATTTCCTCACTGAATTGTCCAACTCCGCAAACTTCCACGCAAACATAGGACCGTCAGCATTCTCCGACCAGCCTTTTTAAAGGGGAGTCACTCTGGCCTACTGCCTCCCAACTTCTCACGGCCAACCGATATGGACAAACCACCCGATGATCACGATCCTTCACTGCCGCCCCCTCCTAAACCACGAGAACCCCCAGATTACCCGCCGATAGCGAAGCTTCCGCCACCGCCCCCAGTACAGCGATCTACTCTGCGACACCTTCTGCATACCGCCATCAACCAGTGCCGCTCTCGTTTTCCAAGACGGCTTGCGCTTCTAACGCGCACTCGCTCAACGAAAAATCAGGCATTGACCGTCAACATGGACCACATCTTGTTGTCAAGAATTGCGCATGCCCACTCCCCCAAACCTGACTCTTTCGAAGGAGCACTCGTTGACTCTGGAGCCTCACGCAGCCTCATTGGTATGCCACAACTCACGGCATTATTCCACATTCTAGGACTTCCGATCCAGTTACAGCCCGCGAATCTCAAGTTCGTTTCTGGCGACGGAGCACAACATAGCATCGGTACCATCCCAATCTCACTACCCACCAACATTGGCACAAGTATCACTCTCACCGTTCACGTGGTGGATATCGCCCTACCCTTCCTCCTAGGTCTAGACTACTGTCGGAAATTCCGCACCGTACTGGATATGGATGAGGACACACTCCGCTCCAAGCTTGAAGGATGGACACAGCCGTTGGTACGCAAACGCGGACACCTATACTGGACATTCGACAACCGCGTCCTTCGTACCACCTCCTCTCATATTGCCTACGCATACGCATCTGCATTCTATACATTACCGGAACTCCGTCGACTTCATTTCAACTTCTTCCACCCCTCCGCGCAAAAGCTATACAACCTCATCCGCCGCAACCGTCCTGAAGAACTCACACCCGACACACGTAAGCTGCTGGAAGAAATCTCCAAGTCATGCCGCACATGTACCACGTTTTCGTCTAAACCACTGCGCTTCCGCGCCTCTATACCCGAAGATGACATCATTTTCAACCACGAAATCTCCCTCGATCTATTCTGGTTGGATGGGAAGGCAACACTGCACGTCTTCGACATCGGCACCGGCTATTCAAACGCCACATTCTTGGCCGGTCAATCCGTCACAGATGTGTGGAATGCGTACACTACCTGTTGGTCCACGGTGTATGTAGGGCACCCAAACTGCTTCCGAACCGACTCCGGATCAGTGTTCACCTCGCCACGGTGGAACACACTTACAAATGACCAAGGCATTGAACTCAAAATCAGTGGCATAGAATCCCACAATGCCCTTGGTTTGGGAGAACGATACCACGAACCACTGCGCCGTATCTACCGGAAACTCCGTCATGATGGCTCAAAGTTGGAGAAGGAATTGGTACTCCGTCTGAGCATCAAAGCCATGAACGACACAGTAGGCCCAAACGGACTTGTTCCATCCCTACTCGTCTTTGGTTGTCTGCCCCGTTTTCCACCCGTATCCACCTCGCTACAGGACCAACGTCATCGTATGAAAGCACTGGAGTCCGCACAGACAGAGTATGCTACCATTGTTGCCCATCTCCGCATTGCAAATGCACTCCGCGCCCGCACAGCACCTGCTTCGAAGTATGTCATTGTACCTGGCGACTCTGTCTACGTATACCGTGAGGGAGCAAAGCAGTTTACCGGACCCTTCCGCGTCATCCGCTTCGAACACAAGGAAGTGTATGTGAAACAGGACAAGCGCATAGCTCACTTCAACATCTCCCAAGTCATTCCAACCTCAGTTATCACCGACGATCATGCAACTGCTACACTGCATCAACAACTCGCCGCATTTCGCTCCACGCCGCGAACCCCTCCACTCAGATCCGAAGAACCGCCAACGCACGGCATTCTGATCACCGAAGTCATACCCTTTGGGGACAAGCGCAACTCTGACCCCAAATTCCTGCCGGCAAAGCAGAAGGAACTTGCTGGGAGAGACTAGGATGGACACATGCCTGTCTTTAAGTAGTAGATGTTACTTGTTTGAAAGTTTAAAACCTTTCAGGTACCTTTTGGTAAACTACTTGTACATGTGAGTGCACCAAACTACTTAAAAATAGTTCTGTGCTCTGAAACACAACCACATCACAGCTGCTTGCCTCTTTATTGCTGTTGATCGAGCGTTGGGATCAAATGTGGTCATACAGCGAACGTCGACGACGCTCGCTGAATGACCTTTATTGATGCACGAATGTTCAAAATGCACGCAGTGTGACACTGCGGCTCCTACAGTGGTTCAAAATTTTGAAAATTCGAGGACAATGATGTGACATCACTCGAAGTTAATGTGTGCGGAAGCCAACGATGTGCGAGGTGCGCGCTGCCGAGTCGGCAGTGCCGAGACCACAATGCGTGCTGTTTGTGAGTCGCTCTTGCTCGCGCACCCCTGCAGGATGCAAAGCTGCGCTCACGTCTGGCGCCCCCCGTCGCGCCACAGTCGCCGTGCGTGTCGTTTTTGTCGCCGATTGCTGCCCCTTCGAAAAAGCACACATGTTCGCAGCTGCTGTCTACGTACGAGAGCGACGGTATGCTGCTCAAAGATCAGCCATTCTGCCGCGCAGCTCATCATAGCTTTGACTATCTAGCGCCGTTTTTGGCGTCGCTCGCTGTATGATCGTTATTTATAGCAGCACTTTGGAAGCTTCGCCTTTGTCGTAACCTTAGCACAACTATAGATTGGGGCCCACCGCGGCAAACGTCTACCATGGCTCTGAACAAGTCCGTTTGGACGCAAGCCTACCACGACTATAAACTGGGGTCCACCGCGGCAAAAGTCTACCATGGCTCTGAACAAGTCCATTGCCACTACTTTCTTCATCCGCTAGTCTTCGAAAGAAACGTTCGTACACCACTGCGCTCTCCAGACCATCCGGCGAAGCCTCGGAGTTCTTCACAGCCATCATCTCCACGTACGCCTCGTTTGATGCTTCGTGTTCGCCGCGAACAAGACTCTCCAACAGCTTTGTCATCCATCGAGGGACTTCACGAATGGGGTGCTTGAACACTGGTTGACGAATCATATGACGTTCACTGCATTGGAAATTGGTCAACAGGCTCAAACGCGACTGCGCATCGGTGCAGTACTCTGCCTCCGTTTCTGCAAACCAGCGGTCACCGGTCGGAAGGCCGTGTATGGAGGTTCCGTGAACGACATTCAGGCGTCCGAGGAGGCCGAGCAGGATACCACGCGGTGTGGGAGTGGGTGTGATGAGGATACCCCTGCCAACGGTGGACAACTGCACGGTGATTTCTCGGATCCACTTGTCCCCGACAGCTTCATTGCCGGCTTCTGCGGCGGCCTGGATGGCAATTGCAATGCGGTCGAGTTCGTTTACGCCAAGATCTCGACGAACGCTGCCGCCGAGCAAAGAGAGATCTTCGCGATGAGAGCTTCTTACTGCAAATCAGAAATCGCTCTCGAAGACAACCAGTCTACCGCAACGATTTTGCGCTGTTCGAACAGTTTCCAGACAGAATGCATGGTTTTCAGGCGCCCAAATTCATGCCAAGACCTCTTTCACTTGACAGTGTTGCTGAACATCAGCGAATAGTAACTCCGTCGAGACAAAATGAAAATGCATTACAAAGTGCAATTGCTGTGCCGGCGATAAGAATCTTTGACCGGGGAGTGGAGAAGACTCATCTCTTTCGAAGGAGATATCCATGCAGTATACCTCTGAGCACTGACATTGCAGCTCAGCAGTTGCAGCCGAAGCATTACTCTACATTGAGTTCTTTGAGAAAACGAAACGTTTTGAATTTCTCTAATTCAAGACCGCATGCTCATGCTGTAGACCCAATCGGTGGCTTTGGTACATACAAGCGTAAGTCAAAACGTAGACCAAAACCCAAGACGACCGAGCCGACTGGTACTGAAATCAAGGAGACCCCAATGATAATGAAATCGTTCAAAATGCCCACCACTTCCGTGCATCTGAATGATAATGACGAGACACATTCAGATTCTGATGACGATTTCATGACTCCGTTTCACGAAGTCAAGGATACTTCAAATGCATCCAAACGACATTCACTACATGGTTTTGCGGCAGAAGCAAACAAATTACGACAGGTATGCTCTAATTCTGACGAAGACTTGACTTTATGTGATCGAAGAAACAGCGATGTGATCTAGTGCCAGCTACCAAGTCGCAAGTTCCGAGCACGTTATTTGCGTGGATGCTCAATCTAGGTTCGGGAGACCTGGTTATTGGCGCTGCGAGCTCGTCAAAAGTGGCATTCGCGAACTATCTGCTGGCGATATCCCACTTCCTTCCTACGGCAAAAGCCACTGGGATGGTTTGGAACTTGAATCGGTCCCAAATTCACCTCCTCGCTTTTCACTTTCCACACCCGCACTTCTTTCACCTGAGAGTCACACACTACACGCCTCAGATCTCCGCTGCACGCAACACAGTTCATACTCCGGGGAGCCGAGGGCTGTCTCACACAAATGTGCAGCCCACCCATCAGCAAATTTTGCCAATCGCAATCTCCACTTCCACTTCGTCACATCGACGGCAACCGGATCTCAATCAGAACACGCACCAACTTCATTCGCAAACAATGCTCTACAAAAGCTGTACAGCTTCATCGTGGAGTCTGTGCGCATATCCAGAGCCTCAAGCCCTGCCACCCAGCCTCATTCTCACATATCTCTTCTGTTTCTTGCTTCAAGTCTTTTCTCCAATTCGATCATGAATACTGCTATCACTCTTTCCAACTTGCTTAGCAATCAGGTACCACTTGCGATGCCTGACAAGAGTCAGTTCAAACAGGGTAGATATGTGTACTCATTTGGTAATGGCAATGCAGAGGGAAATGAGGAAATGAGGGCCGTTCTGGGTGGCAAGGTTGCCGGCCTTGCCCAGATGTCTGCATTCGGCTTACCGGTACCCCCGGGGCCTCACGATTACCATCGAGGTGTGCACCTTGTTAGTAAACAAGGTGGAAACTATCCCCCCGGACTGGAGAGCAATGTGGCCAAGTCTCTCTTGATGGTGGAAAAACTTACGGGAGCTCGTTTTGGAAATGCGCATCGTCCGTTATTAGTTTCTGTACCTTCTGGCGCTCGCGCTTCTGTACCAGGAATGATGGACATTGTGCTCAATCTCGGCCTGAATGATCACACCGTCAGAGAACTGGAGACGCAATCAGGCGATCATCGATTTGCTTACGACAGTTATTGCCGCTTCATTCAGATGTTTGGAGACGTCGTGATGGGCTTCGATCATCACCACTTTGCAGATATACTGCACAAGCACAAAAAGTTTGCGGACTTACTTTAGATACGGAACTGACATCTCATGATTTGCAAGACGTCATCTGTGAGTACAAGCTCAAGATTCATGAACAGGCAGGTAGATACTTTCCTCAGGATCCTCACATGCAACTATGGGATGCTTTCGCTGCTGTTTTCTGCTCTTGGAAGAATGCACGAGCTGTGACTTACAGAAGACTGCACAACATTCCGATCGACTGGGTTACTGCCGTCAATGTGCAAGCTATGGTGTTTGGAAATATGGGTGATGACTCAGCTACTGGTGTTGCGTTCACACGCGATCCCGCAACTGGTGATTATGCATTATACGGTGAGTATCTTGTGAATGCTCAAGGTGAAGTTGTCGTGGCTGGAATCCGTACTCCGCAACAGATGAATGTTGCTGGCAAACTAGCACATCGTTCGAAGCTACCTGCTATGGAAGAGGTCATGCCGGAGGTGTTTCAGAAGTTGAATGCTGTGCGTCACAGCCTGGAGAAGCATTATGGGGACATGCAGGACATCGAATTCACTGTGCAGCGCGGGAAGTGGTACATGCTACAAACGCGAGTCGGAAAACGCACTGCTAGTGCTGCTTTGAAGATTGAAGATTGCGTGCGATATGGTGGATGAGGGTGTTATCAATGACGATCAGGCTGTTATGAGAGTTGATCTAAGCTTTCTTAATCAGCTGCTGCATCCCACATTAGACCCGAGAGCAGAGCGCCAAATCATCGCGCGTGGGTTGCCTGCTTCAACCGGAGCAGCTTTCAGGACACATCGTGTTCAGCGCCGATGAAGCCGAGCGAATTGCCCACGCAGGCGGGAAGGCAATACTATGCCGTGCAGAAACCTCCCCCGAAGATATCATGGTATGCACGCCGCAGTCGGAATTGTAACCAGTAGGGGTGGTATGACAAGTCACGCTGCCGTTGTTGCTCGAGGCATGGCAAGGATTCCTCTCTGTTTTTTGTGTGCTCTGTTTCATACACAAGAACATTCTTTCGATCTGAACCTAATGCCATCTCTTCAGCGACTCAAGAACCAGTACGCGCGAGTCCCTCAGCGCGTTCTGCTCAGCTTCATCGTCTGACACGTAAAACCTCTTCCTGAACAGCTACACTAGCTGACCATACTGTATGAAATCAGATTGTTCAACGGGACCAGCGTTGACGACTCTCGCGCATTTTCATTGTCTTGAGACATTGCCCTCCAACTCAAATCGACAGAACCCTATCCAGAGCGGACCCCACTCCGTCCAAATTCGTACCGTAGTCTCCTTGTTCACTTCTACATGCTTTATAGGTTCTCCACCGTACGCTATGCTTACCGACTCCAGTGTCACTCCTGAAATCCATATGCTCTCCTGACATCCTTTGAGTCCATCAAACCTTCCAAGAAAAGTATCACGCCACCACTTTCATTTGAACCTCCTTCCATCGTCATTTACTTAAGAGTGCACTTCCCTTTTTCTCGTATCTCTGCTTCTACTCCCATGGCTTGGGTCCCACATATCACTCGAATCATCACAGTCGCCTTCCTTAACGGCGCTTCAAGAACTTCTTGCCCTCCATTGCTTCCATTGCTTTCGACATGTCTATTGCTGACATCCCCTGATACCCTCTCAACTTCATTACAACATCCCAGATTTATACAGGAAAAATCCGCTTGCTCTCCTACTCCCACATTCGCGGAGTCTACTGACTAGACCACCTCTGCTTTCAAACCCGGAAACGCCAATAACATCAACATCATCGTCGTAGCTCCCATCTCCGTTCTCCTTGATTTGACAGCTTTTTCCCCATTCCTCGTTTCTTTGTCTTCTTCATTCCTTGTCTCCCAATTGTTCTTGCTCATCACCTTGTTCTCTAACTCATTCTGCAACTCCCACATAAGCCTGCATAGTATTCCACGTCTCCCTAGCATCTCCTTCCATTTCCGCTCTTTCGAAACACCACCCATAATCTTGCTCAACTCAACATCAACCCGAACATCCTTCATAACATCCGTTGTAATATCCTGGCACAATTCATTTCCACTCCTCGCATGAAATGATTCCACCCATCTGCCAAGCACAGTTCCCACCCATTCCATTCGATACCACATAAATGTAAAATACGCATCGAGATACTCGTATCGGCGATTCGCACTACATGCAATTCTCCGATCCAGACGCCGTTTCCCAAGCTCCTTGTGCACTTCGCGCAGTCCCCATCGCTCGTGATCATGGCATTCTCTACTATCCTGCTCCCCTCCGGCTCCCGATCATCTTCGTGCTTATTCTCCTCCCCCTCCCCCAGATCTAGGCGTCGGCGATCGTGACCATACCTTTCGTCACCCCTACGAGCCCTCCCCCGCAGCTGATCCCGCTATATCAGCTATACGCGAGACAAGTGCCCAGTATCTATCTCTTCACAGTTCACGTGCCCAGAAAGCCAGGGGCGAAACAAGTTGAGGAGCAGATTCTTCAAGTCGGTCTGAAAGAGCCCACACTTTCACAAAATACCCAAGATGCACTCCAATCTCATACGCCTTTCGGGCTTCCTCCAACTGTTCGAGTGGAAACCATTTTATCGGGTACTCATCAATCATTATGGAGTCCTTGCTTTCATCAGCGATCCGGTGAAAGTCAAAAAGCAGGTGGGAAATGCACGCAAACTCCCAGTCAAACAAAAGAGCGTCTGTCTCCTGTGTATGAGTTCTTGCTGAATTGGAACGCGCTACGTCACCGTGAATAAGAGTTAGCGGAATGTCCAGAGACGCAAGTTGTGCACACATTCTCTTTAGGAGAGGTTTGAGCTCTCGCATTTGCTGCTCTGCAATCGGATCGCCTCGAGTAAATTCCCTCCCCTCCGCCCAAACGTCGATCTTCTTTGACAGCTTATCTAGATCTCGAACAGGGCATCCGCAACTCCTCAGCTTCTCGATATGCGACAATGACTCAAAATGAAGATATCCCAGTTTGCGTACAATCACGCGGTATTCCGTCTGTTTGATGGGTAGTCCAAGTCCTCGAGTGACGAAACAATTCAGAGATGTACATATATTCAACACCTCTGGACAGACTAAAGGAAGTAACTCTGCGACTTTGTGCGTAATAGAAGTCTCCTCACACCCATGAGTGGGTGATTTAAGATAGTAATATCCCAGGGAAGATTCGGTTCGCAGCACTGTCGACGTTTCTGAAACCTGGACTTGCGAGACAGTACCAATATGCTTTGCGCAATCAGCAACGGCGGTAGATGTTAGAAGGCTGGCAGCCTTTCGATACCATCCAAACTTATAACGTGGATCTTTAAAAGAACTGAGAAGTTCGGTGCTTGGTGCCATAGCACCGGCAACCAACGCGAAAAGCGAACGCAACGGAATGTTTTCTTTGTAGGCACTGAGTATGGACGACACAAAACTCGAGTTCTTCCATTCAGAGTCATGGGGTAATACTAGATTCTCCACGTCTTCATGAGAGACACACTCAGCTAGAACCAAAATTGCGTGTGCGCGCTTCTTCTTCTTCTTCCGACTCCAGACCAACCATTTACCCAAAAGCTCAATGACAGCGGCAAAACGAACTTCACATTCGCCACTGAACGCCTTTCCCATGTCATGACAACATCGAGTAGCCAAGTTTCTACCTGATTTCGATTGGTATTCCACGACAGGTAGATCCCATTCTCCGCCATCACGAGTCATCAGAACCTTGCGACGGTTCTTTCCTAAGAGCAAGAAGCGAATTTCGTATGGAAATTTCTCATAAAAGAGCTCCTCATGTGTGTTTTCTTCAGCCATCGCGGCATGTGGTAAGGGAGACGAGCGATTGTTGTTGGAAACGAACAAATGAAGCAACCTTTGCACCAAGCGAGTACAGAGCCGCGCTTTTGACGCATCTGCCAAGGCGTTGTCTGTTCTCTGGCGCTTTTGAAATCATGATGACAGTAGTGGAAATACAGGTTTCCAGCCAATAACTGCATAGATTCTGTTGGTTAGAACTTGCTAAGTTCGTGCCAAACGACAAGGCTTAAGTAAAGATCAGTTTTTGATTCACCTTCGAGAAATAGTGAGGCACGAGAGAGAAATTCGTCATGGACCGATTGGATGGAGATTGTGTTGACAACTAATAGTACCTTCGCCCTATCGCGCACATAAAGAGAAAAAGAGTACGGAGGAGCGGGTTAGCATGTGTGGAAGTTGGTCACAATGATGAAGAAACGCACTACAAAAGTCGGAAAGATTCAACCAATCAAGAAGTCTTTGGACGACGGCGGCCGCAAAGGCCCTCTGCCGCGCTCTAGTTCCGCTCCTGCATCATCGAACTCGAAGGACGCATCGTGTATTAATCGGTCGAACAGCATGCCTAAAATTAGCACAGGTAGCTGCAAGTGTGGACACGACGCCATGGATCATCAGACGAGCTCCTGCTCCGTGCCGATGTGCAGCAACTCGATTACGAAGTGCGTGCGTGTAGGATGCAAAGGTTCTCGAAAGTGCTACTTGCATTCCTCGACTGCCTTCGTGAACTAGTTACATCTCTGAATACTGGTATGCGAAGATGAGGTGTGTTTGCGCTCGAAGGTGACCTCTTTCAAGTCTGCGTAGCAGTGTGTGATGCCACCGCCTGTGACAGTTCTGTCAGACTCAGAAATTCCATGGCAGAGTAATGATTTGCGAGCGCGTCGGCGTGGTGGCGTTGGGCACGGCGGGTTGTTTCTCTGAGGGAAATAAAGGCGTTAGACTCTAATCAAACTTCTTCCAACAGAGCACGAATGCCTTATGTGTGAAGCTTGTGGTGGCGACGTGACGTTCTTTTCATGGCTGTCGATCGACGTGAAGCTTCTTCTCACGCTGCCAGCCGACTGCTGCAGTCTAAACCCCAAAGCGTTGACGTTTTGCACGGAACGCACCTTGTGAGTCTGCACGATGGCAGAGGCGGCGATGCCTCCGTCATCCTTGCGGTCTTTCATCCTTAATCTTCACGCGCGGCTTTGTTACATCTCCACTGCTTTCCCGGCGCGTAGATCTGAACCCCTTTATTACAGTATCTGTTTCCCGGTAGCGTGGCCCCATTCACCTTCACCACAGCCTCAAGATCATCATCCACAACCTGATCGACTACCCCCGAGCTTAGCGTGTTCACGGGAGGCCTACGGAGCTCTTCCCTCGTCCTACCAGCGCGCGCTACTCTCCTTGATGCGTACAGCCTTCGCTCCGCACCTGCATCGTTCTTGCCATTCCCGCCGCTCCCGCCGCGCTGCCTGTGGCGCGTGTATCTAACCGCGTGCGTGGCACGACGTCAGCTGAAGAAGTACGGCGAGTGGCGCACGACGTGCAGCTCGCGCAGCATGTCGCGTCTGTAACAACAGCACAGCGCCTTGCGCAGTATCGCCAACTTTGTACCGACCGCGATAGTCGGGTCCCGCACACTCCGCATCAAAGGCAACAAACGTGCCATCGGTCTTGAGCGCGACGTCACTCCACACGCCTCCGTACGAAGAAATCGAGCACAGCTCCACGCCATCGCCCACGAGCAGCACGCGCACGGGCTGGTTCGCAAACCGGACGGCAACGCGCGTGCCATCCGCACTGAACGTGATGCAATGCACGCAGTCATAACCTCCAAAGAACTCGGAGCACTTGAAGCCATCGCTGAGGCTCCACAAGCACCCGTTCTAGCCCGAATAGAACGCCACAAGCGTGCCATCTGCACTGAACGTAGCACAGGCGGCCACCCTGTTGCATTGAACTAGCTAGTGCAGCTCGGTGCCGTCACCGACGTGTACCACACGCTGCCCACTCGCTGGAAACAATTCGATTCGAGCAGTGCCGTGGCGACGGTGTTCTTACCCGCGCCGTGCGCTCGCGGCCGCCAGCGCACCGATGACGCGCAGCGGGCGCCACCGACAACTTGCGCAGCGCGACGGCGCGCGACGACAGCCTCCGCTCGAACAGCCGTGCCGCACGAGTACTGTCGCGGCACAGCTGAGCTCCGCCGCTGTCGTCGACGTGCGTCATTCGACGCGTCGGCCAGGTCTCCAAGAGTGGCGGCAGCGATTCTCTTCACGCGGTACTGAGAAGAAGTGGAAAGTCTTTGCTCGCATATCCCCACAATCTCCTTCGCGTACAAGCGAAGTCCGGCCTGGGTAGGCTACTTGGTGCATCATCATTCCACACATCCTTCCAGTTCTTGATGGCATCTCCCGCGTCATCGTCCGTTCGCGCCGACCCATGTAAGCTAAAGGCAGAATGGAGCTTGCATGCCGGTGTGCAGTGTCCGGTGCCATTCGCCACAAGCCAGCAGCCATGGATGAGGCAAGCGCACGATCGCGTGGATCCTCCGATGTGGCGTTCTTGGCAATTTGCCGGCAGAACTGGCCAACTTCGTGGACACTACACAGCTTTGCAGCCCTACCGGCCGCGCTTCACCATTGCCAACGGGCATATGCGAAACAGGTTGTAGAAAACGGGACTGATTTCCTCTATGGCGCAAAAAGATTTGCCGAACGTGAGATGAACAATGGTACTGGCACCAGACCGCAATGGAGCATTTGGCCGTTCTATTCCGCAGAGGAAAGCTCATCATTGAGAACGAACTCTGTGCGCTGTCGTTTACTATACTCGTATTGTATGAGTAGTTGCGCATCTTGAAGTCCCAACAAAACCGCAGAACGAGCTACTACTGGCTTTCCTTCACAAAATATTTGTCTTCTCGTGGAAGGTAGCCAGATGCCCCGCTCATCACTCCAACTGACCTCGGTTCAACTGATGACCCGGCAGCAACGTCTATTGGTGACGTGAACCTGGAATTTGGTACAGAAGGATTCGAGTAGTTCTTAATAGCCGTCTCTGCCATATCACGAAAGTGCTGCAAACATTCATCGTCTAGTTTCTCCAAAGCAAGACGTCCAATCGTAAAGTGAATGAGCATATCACGACCAACTATGCGAGCTCCTTTTGAAAACATATCTTTCATTGTCTGCTCCAGATCAAAAAAAGTTATGTCAGAGCTTAGCAATGCGTCAGTCTTTCTGTTATTGAGCAGCTATTACTTTGACGAGTCCTTCAATTTCTTCAGCACATCAACCACCCCTTTTACTTTAACGTTCGCGTAGAGTGTGCGTTGTGAAAAACGACTCTCTCCAGACTTATCCATTTCAAGGAACAGCCGAAGGCCAAATTCCTTATTCTTGTTGAGACTGAACGTCTTCTTGGATGGCATCTTCGCCACGCGTCAGGGAACAACTGCACTTTCTGAACCGGTTGTTTTGCAAAACTGGAAAACATGCCCGACTTGGGCTCATTCTCAATCTCTGCTGAAATGGGTCCGCCATACACATCTTCGAAGTCCAGCTTACGAACGCGGAAAGTGCTGCTCAGAGAAGCCGCAAAACCCACACCGCCCATGACGGCAGCTTCATCAGTGTTGATGCTCTTTTTCAGGGTGGTGATACCCACCGAGTCGCAAATCTCGCTCTGCACTTTTGGTGTGCGACTAGCGCATCCAAACGGAACGACAGCATCCAGATCCGAAGCCTTCAAATCGGCCTTGTGCAACACTGCTTTCGCCGGGCCGCCAACAAGCTCAAGGTGACAGGCATACGCATGTAACCTTTTAATGCCGTACAGTATGAGAGGGTTTCCTAAAGGGGTGTTTAGAACGCCTTAGAAAAACCTATTCACAATTTCATTCACAAAACGCTTCTACTTCGGCTGCCAAAGTTCGGCACAAAAGTACAGATACAGTACTGAGACACGTGGACACAGCCGCAGAGCAGCATCCACCACAGTTCTATGTGTGCTCAAAAGCCACGAGTCTTTCTCGCAGCCGCGATCGGCTCTCCTCCGCCAAGCGGCACCCAGCCCCTTCCATGGTGGACCCCCGACAAAGTCGCCTGCAGCGCCGCGCTTTAAAAATTGCGTTGCGAAGAACTTCGTCGGGAAGAGTCACTGTGAGAGCTACGTATAAGAGACGCAGCCACGGCGTAGAAGAATATGGCTGCGCCCAACGTAGCTCTACTAGGCTGGGTGGAGCGATGCGTTGTGTAATCTAACTTTTCTTTTTCCCCTTGTCTTTGCTCTCTCCAAACCATTCGGTATTCACATCTAGTACACCAAGCATAGGTACGTCTCCGAGACCTTCAGCCTCATCAGCGTGGTTGGAAACGATTTCTTCGACTGCGAGTGTCAGTGTTTCTGTGGGCGCATCAACGAGCATGGTTGTTAGCATGGGAAGTGTTTCTGGTACTCCGAGTGTGAGCGCGTCAGAGCGAATGTCGATAAGCCCTTCTAAGTCGGCAGTGCATCCGCTACAGTGGTGTTACTGATATCTGCTACGGCCAACACCGTCACAACTGCCGTATCTGCTCTTCGCTCTCGCGACCCACTTCGTCCTTCCTCTTTCCCCTTTTTAGGGTAGCACCTCCCGCTATCCGCGGCCCTCGTGTGCGCATCCGCTCACACACCCCCACTTACGTGGAAACATACCTCTACTGAGGATCACACCCCGCTCACGCGGATACCGATTCTTCGCCTTCACCTCCCTCCCCGAGTCGCGACAGGTGTCCCTGGTCTTACAAACCGGCTTCGCCGTGACACCTCTGGGAGGGCTCTACCCAACTGGCTTCACCTCGTGAGAGGAAGATCCCGGACGTCTTTCGGTGTTTTTCCCCTTTGGGGCATTGCACCACACATCCTCAAGCACATTTGTGACTTCTTGGACTGACATAGTTGCCTCAGAGATTGCGATGAACCCAGGTCTACTACCACTTTGTCGTTCCCCGGGAGCCAATATACCTTCCCTGGTTGTGGATGAATCAGCCAATGTTGGGCATTCCATATTACGACAAGAACGCACTTGGTGCGTTCAACACGACCGTTAACAAGAAGCAAACAACCCGCTGCGTACGTCCGCCAGGCATCAGACCTACCCGAGTTGCTGCCTTCGTGCGAAACAGCGACTGCGACGGATCTCCACAACGCGTCTGGACACCAGAAATGCTTCCTGTGAGTAGCGTTGCGTGGTCGGCGCGCGTTTTGCGGCCGGGAGTGCGCTCAATCTTCTCATCTCGACAGACTGGCGCCCGTTCTCACGTCACAAGGCTCTTCGAACCGGAAACAAGTTTTGGAAGAAGCCGTGCAATGCGAAGCTAAGATGAAAGGGAGACAGACGTCGATGGGCGATGTTGGAAGGGATAGAACTTTGGACATTTTGTGACTGTTTTTCGAGACTCGTTCCGCGCGATGATTTCCGTTTCATCAGACGGGGAGCCCGTACCCGTCTTACTTGCTGATGGCGAACTACGCGGGGTGGAACTGAATAGCAGAACGGCCGTAGTTGATGCACTAGACATTGGTAATTTGCTTGCACTCGGGCTTTGGATGATTGCACCCGACGAGATCGATGGGCTTGCAGAGGATGCAAAAGGTATCCCAGACAAAGACAAACTGGTGCTTGGTGCTTCTGATACCATTTCCGTAACATCAGAAGGCGCGACCAAGTCTCCCGAGCTCGCTGAAGGTGACGGTGTTGGCCGTAGCAGATATCAGTAACACCACTGTAGCGGATGCACTGCCGACTTAGAAGGGCTTATCGACATTCGCTCTGACGCGCTCACACTCGGAGTACCAGAAACACTTCCCATGCTAACAACCACGCTCGTTGATGCGCCCACAGAAACACTGACACTCGCAGTCGAAGAAATCGTTTCCAACCACGCTGATGAGGCTGAAGGTCTCGGAGACGCACCTATGCTTGGTGTACTAGATGTGAATACCGAATGGTTTGGAGAGAGCAAAGACAAGGGGAAAAAGAAAAGTTAGATTACACAACGCATCGCTCCACCCAGCCTAGTAGAGCTACGTTGGGCGCAGCCATATTCTTCTACGCCGTGGCTGCGTCTCTTATACGTAGCTCTCACAGTGACTCTTCCCGACGAAGTTCTTCGCAACGCAATTTTTAAAGCGCGGCGCTGCAGGCGACTTTGTCGGGGGTCCACCATGGAAGGGGCTGGGTGCCGCTTGGCGGAGGAGAGCCGATCGCGGCTGCGAGAAAGACTCGTGGCTTTTGAGCACACATAGAACTGTGGTGGATGCTGCTCTGCGGCTGTGTCCACGTGTCTCAGTACTGTATCTGTACTTTTGTGCCGAACTTTGGCAGCCGAAGTAGAAGCGTTTTGTGAATGAAATTGTGAATAGGTTTTTCTAAGGCGTTCTAAACACCCCTTTAGGAAACCCTCTCATACTGTACGGCATTAAAAGGTTACATGCGTATGCCTGTCACCTTGAGCTTGTTGGCGGCCCGGCGAAAGCAGTGTTGCACAAGGCCGATTTGAAGGCTTCGGATCTGGATGCTGTCGTTCCGTTTGGATGCGCTAGTCGCACACCAAAAGTGCAGAGCGAGATTTGCGACTCGGTGGGTTTCACCACCCTGAAAAAGAGCATCAACACTGATGAAGCTGCCGTCATGGGCGGTGTGGGTTTTGCGGCTTCTCTGAGCAGCACTTTCCGCGTTCGTAAGCTGGACTTCGAAGATGTGTATGGCGGACCCATTTCAGCAGAGATTGAGAATGATCCCAAGTCGGGCATGTTTTCCAGTTTTGCAAAACCACCGGTTCAGAAAGTGCAGTTGTTCCCTGACGCGTGGCGAAGATGCCATCCAAGAAGACGTTCAGTCTCAACAAGAATAAGGAATTTGGCCTTCGGCTGTTCCTTGAAATGGATAAGTCTGGAGAGAGTCGTTTTTCACAACGCACACTCTACGCGAACGTTAAAGTAAAAGGGGTGGTTGATGTGCTGATGAAATTGAAGGACTCGTCAAAGTAATAGCTGCTCAATAACAGAAAGACTGACGCATTGCTAAGCTCTGACATAACTTTTTTTGATCTGGAGCAGACAATGAAAGATATGTTTTCAAAAGGAGCTCGCATAGTTGGTCGTGATATGCTCATTCACTTTACGATTGGACGTCTTGCTTTGGAGAAACTAGACGATGAATGTTTGCAGCACTTTCGTGATATGGCAGAGACGGCTATTAAGAACTACTCGAATCCTTCTGTACCAAATTCCAGGTTCACGTCACCAATAGACGTTGCTGCCGGGTCATCAGTTGAACCGAGGTCAGTTGGAGTGATGAGCGGGGCATCTGGCTACCTTCCACGAGAAGACAAATATTTTGTGAAGGAAAGCCAGTAGTAGCTCGTTCTGCGGTTTTGTTGGGACTTCAAGATGCGCAACTACTCATACAATACGAGTATAGTAAACGACAGCGCACAGAGTTCGTTCTCAATGATGAGCTTTCCTCTGCGGAATAGAACGGCCAAATGCTCCATTGCGGTCTGGTGCCAGTACCATTGTTCATCTCACGTTCGGCAAATCTTTTTGCGCCATAGAGGAAATCAGTCCCGTTTTCTACAACCTGTTTCGCATATGCCCGTTGGCAATGGTGAAGCGCGGCCGGTAGGGCTGCAAAGCTGTGTAGTGTCCACGAAGTTGGCCAGTTCTGCCGGCAAATTGCCAAGAACGCCACATCGGAGGATCCACGCGATCGTGCGCTTGCCTCATCCATGGCTGCTGGCTTGTGGCGAATGGCACCGGACACTGCACACCGGCATGCAAGCTCCATTCTGCCTTTAGCTTACATGGGTCGGCGCGAACGGACGATGACGCGGGAGATGCCATCAAGAACTGGAAGGATGTGTGGAATGATGATGCACCAAGTAGCCTACCCAGGCCGGACTTCGCTTGTACGCGAAGGAGATTGTGGGGATATGCGAGCAAAGACTTTCCACTTCTTCTCAGTACCGCGTGAAGAGAATCGCTGCCGCCACTCTTGGAGACCTGGCCGACGCGTCGAATGACGCACGTCGACGAAAGCGGCGGAGCTCAGCTGTGCCGCGACAGTACTCGTGCGGCACGGCTGTTCGAGCGGAGGCTGTCGTCGCGCGCCGTCGCGCTGCGCAAGTTGTCGGTGGCGCCCGCTGCGCGTCATCGGTGCGCTGGCGGCCGCGAGCGCACGGCGCGGGTAAGAACACCTTCGCCACGGCACTGCTCGAATCGAATTGTTTCCAGCGAGTGGGCAGCGTGTGGTACACGTCGGTGACGGCACCGAGCTGCACTAGCTAGTTCAATGCAACAGGGTGGCCGCCGGTGCTACGTTCAGTGCAGATGGCACGCTTGTGGCGTTCTATTCGGGCTAGAACGGGTGCTTGTGGAGCCTCAGCGATGGTGTCAAGTGCTCCAAGTTCTTTGGAGGTTATGACTGCGTGCATTGCATCACGTTCAGTGCGGATGGCACGCGCGTTGCCGTCCGGTTTGCGAACCAGCCCGTGCGCGTGCTGCTCGTGAGCGATGGCGTGGAGCTGTGCTCGATTTCTTCGTACGGAGGCGTGTCGAGTGACGTCGCGCTCAAGACCGATGGCACGTTTGTTGCCTTTGATGCGGAGTGTGCGGGACCCGACTATCGCGGTCGGTACAAAGTTGGCGATACTGCGCAAGGCGCTGTGCTGTTGTTACAGACGCGACATGCTGCGCGAGCTGCGCATCGTGCGCCACTCGCCGTACTTCTTCAGCTGACGTCGTGCCACGCACGCGGTTAGATACACGCGCCACAGGCAGCGCGGCGGGAGCGGCGGGAATGGCAAGAACGATGCAGGTGCGGAGCGAAGGCTGTACGCATCACGGAGAGTAGCGCGCGCTGGTAGGACGAGGGAAGAGCTCCTTAGGCCTCCCGTGAACACGCTAAGCTCGGGGGTAGTCGATCAGGTTGTGGATGATGATCTTGAGGCTGTGGTGAAGGTGAATGGGGCCAAGCTACCGGGAATTAGATACTGTAATAAAGGGGTTCAGATCTACGCGCCGGGAAAGCAGTGGAGATGTAACAAAGCCGCGCGTGAAGATTAAGGATGAAAGACCGCAAGGATGACGGAGGCATCGCCGCCTCTGCCATCGTGCAGACTCACAAGGTGCGTTCCGTTCAAAACGTCAACGATTTGGGCTTTAGACTGCAGCAGTCGGCTGGCAGCGTGAGAAGAAGCTTCACGTCGATCGACAGCCATGAAAAGAACGTCACGTCGCCACCACAAGCCTCACACATAAGGCATTCGTGCTCTGTTGGAAGAAGTGTGATTAGAGTCTAACGCCTTTATTTCCCTCAGAGAAACAACCCGCCGTGCCCAACGCCGACGCGCTCGCAAATCATTACTCTGCCATGGAATTTCTGAGTCTGACAGAACTGTCACAGGCGGTGGCATCACACACTGCTACGCAGACTTGAAAGAGGTCACCTTCGAGCGCAAACACACCTCATCTTCGCATACCAGTATTCAGAGATGTAACTAGTTCACGAAGGCAGTCGAGGAATGCAAGTAGCACTTTCGAGAACATTTGCATCCTACACGCACGCACTTCGTAATCGAGTTGCTGCACATCGGCACGGAGCAGGAGCTCGTCTGATGATCCATGGCGTCGTGTCCACACTTGCAGCTACCTGTGCTAATTTTAGGCATGCTGTTCGACCGATTAATACACGATGCGTCCTTCGAGTTCGATGATGCAGGAGCGGAACTAGAGCGCGGCAGAGGGCCTTCGTGGCCGCCGTCGTCCAAAGACTTCTTGATTGGTTGAACCTTTCCGACTTTTGTAGTGCGTTTCTTCATCATTGTGACCAACTTCCACACATGCTAACCCGCTCCTCCGTACTCTTTTTCTCTTTATGTGCGCGATAGGGCGAAGGTACTATTAGTTGTCAACACAATCTCCATCCAATCGGTCCATGACGAATTTCTCTCTCGTGCCTCACTATTTCTCGAAGGTGAATCAAAAACTGATCTTTACTTAAGCCTTGTCGTTTGGCACGAACTTAGCAAGTTCTAACCAACAGAATCTATGCAGTTATTGGCTGAAAACCTGTATTTCCACTACTGTCATCATGATTTCAAAAGCGCCAGAGAACAGACAACGCCTTGGAAGATGCGTCAAAAGCGCGGCTCTGTACTCGCTTGGTGCAAAGGTTGCTTCATTTGTTCGTTTCCAACAACAATCGCTCGTCTCCCTTACCACATGCCGCGATGGCTGAAGAAAACACACATGAGGAGCTCTTTTATGAGAAATTTCCATACGAAATTCGCTTCTTGCTCTTAGGAAAGAACCGTCGCAAGGTTCTGATGACTCGTGATGGCGGGGAATGGGATCTACCTGTCGTGGAATACCAATCGAAATCAGGTAGAAACTTGGCTACTCGATGTTGTCATGACATGGGAAAGGCGTTCAGTGGCGAATGTGAAGTCCGTTTTGCCGCTGTGATTGAGCTTTTGGGTAAATGGTTGGTCTGGAGTCGGAAGAAGAAGAAGAAGCGCGCACACGCAATGTTGGTTCTAGCTGAGTGTGTCTCTCATGAAGACGTGGAGAATCTAGTATTACCCCATGACTCTGAATGGAAGAACTCGAGTTTTGTGTCGTCCATACTCAGTGCCTACAAAGAAAACATTCCGTTGCGTTCGCTTTTCGCGTTGGTTGCCGGTGCTATGGCACCAAGCACCGAACTTCTCAGTTCTTTTAAAGATCCACGTTATAAGTTTGGATGGTATCGAAAGGCTGCCAGCCTTCTAACATCTACCGCCGTTGCTGATTGCGCAAAGCATATTGGTACTGTCTCGCAAGTCCAGGTTTCAGAAACGTCGACAGTGCTGCGAACCGAATCTTCCCTGGGATATTACTATCTTAAATCACCCACTCATGGGTGTGAGGAGACTTCTATTACGCACAAAGTCGCAGAGTTGCTTCCTTTAGTCTGTCCAGAGGTGTTGAATATATGTACATCTCTGAATTGTTTCGTCACTCGAGGACTTGGACTACCCATCAAACAGACGGAATACCGCGTGATTGTACGCAAACTGGGATATCTTCATTTTGAGTCATTGTCGCATATCGAGAAGCTGAGGAGTTGCGGATGCCCTGTTCGAGATCTAGATAAGCTGTCAAAGAAGATCGACGTTTGGGCGGAGGGGAGGGAATTTACTCGAGGCGATCCGATTGCAGAGCAGCAAATGCGAGAGCTCAAACCTCTCCTAAAGAGAATGTGTGCACAACTTGCGTCTCTGGACATTCCGCTAACTCTTATTCACGGTGACGTAGCGCGTTCCAATTCAGCAAGAACTCATACACAGGAGACAGACGCTCTTTTGTTTGACTGGGAGTTTGCGTGCATTTCCCACCCGCTTTTTGACTTTCACCGGATCGCTGATGAAAGCAAGGACTCCATAATGATTGATGAGTACCTGATAAAATGGTTTCCACTCGAACAGTTGGAGGAAGCCCGAAATGCGTATGAGATTGGAGTGCATCTTGGGTATTTTGTGAAAGTGTGGGCTCTTTCAGACCGACTTGAAGAATCTGCTCCTCAACTTGTTTCGCCCCTGGCTTTCTGGGCACGTGAACTGTTAAGAGATAGATACTGGGCACTTGTCTCGCGTATAGCTGATATAGCGGGATCAGCGGCGGGGGAGGGCTCGTAGGGGTGACGAAAGGTATGGTCACGATCGCCGACGCCTAGATCTGGGGGAGGGGGAGGACAATAAGCACGAAGATGATCGGGAGCCAGAGGGGGAGCAGGATAGTAGAGAATGCCATGATCACGAGCGATGGGGACTGCGCGAAGTGCACAAGGAGCTTGGGAAACGGCGTCTGGATCGGAGAATTGCATGTAGTGCGAATCGCCGATACGAGTATCTCGATGCGTATTTTACATTTATGTGGTATCGAATGGAATGGGTGAGAACTGTGCTTGGCAGATGGGTGGAATCATTTCATGCGAGGAGTGGAAATGAATTGTGCCAGGATATTACAACGGATGTTATGAAGGATGTTCGGGTTGATGTTGAGTTGAGCAAGATTATGGGTGGTGTTTCGAAAGAGCGGAAATGGAAGGAGATGCTAGGAAGACGTGGAATACTATGCAGGCTTATGTGGGAGTTGCAGAATGAGTTAGAGAACAAGGTGATGAGCAAGAACAATTGGGAGACAAGGAATGAAAAAGACAAAGAAACGAGGAATGGGGAAAAAGCTGTCAAATCAAGGAGAACGGAGATGGGAGCTACGACGATGATGTTGATGTTATTGGCGTTTCCGGGTTTGAAAGCAGAGGTGGTCTAGTCAGTAGACTCCGCGAATGTGGGAGTAGGAGAGCAAGCGGATTTTTCCTGTATAAATCTGGGATGTTGTAATGAATTCGAGAGGGTATCAGGGGATGTCAGCAATAGACATGTCGAAAGCAATGGAAGCAATGGAGGGCAAGAAGTTCTTGAGGCGCCGTTAAGGAAGGCGACTGTGATGATTCGAGTGATATGTGGGACCCAAGCGATGGGAGTAGAAGCAGAGATACGAGAAAAAGGGAAGTGCACTCTTAAGTAAATGACGATGGAAGGAGGTTCAAATGAAAGTGGTGGCGTGATACTTTTCTTGGAAGGTTGGATGGACTCAAAGAATGTCAGGAGAGCATATGGATTTCAGGAGTGACACTGGAGTCGGTAAGCATAGCGTACGGTGGAGAACCTATAAAGCATGTAGAAGTGAACAAGGAGACTACGGTACGAATTTGGACGGAGTGGGGTCCGCTCTGGATAGGGTTCTGTCGATTTGAGTTGGAGGGCAATGTCTCAAGACAATGAAAATGCGCGAGAGTCGTCAACGCTGGTCCCGTTGAACAATCTGATTTCATACAGTATGGTCAGCTAGTGTAGCTGTTCAGGAAGAGGTTTTACGTGTCAGACGATGAAGCTGAGCAGAACGCGCTGAGGGACTCGCGCGTACTGGTTCTTGAGTCGCTGAAGAGATGGCATTAGGTTCAGATCGAAAGAATGTTCTTGTGTATGAAACAGAGCACACAAAAAACAGAGAGGAATCCTTGCCATGCCTCGAGCAACAACGGCAGCGTGACTTGTCATACCACCCCTACTGGTTACAATTCCGACTGCGGCGTGCATACCATGATATCTTCGGGGGAGGTTTCTGCACGGCATAGTATTGCCTTCCCGCCTGCGTGGGCAATTCGCTCGGCTTCATCGGCGCTGAACACGATGTGTCCTGAAAGCTGCTCCGGTTGAAGCAGGCAACCCACGCGCGATGATTTGGCGCTCTGCTCTCGGGTCTAATGTGGGATGCAGCAGCTGATTAAGAAAGCTTAGATCAACTCTCATAACAGCCTGATCGTCATTGATAACACCCTCATCCACCATATCGCACGCAATCTTCAATCTTCAAAGCAGCACTAGCAGTGCGTTTTCCGACTCGCGTTTGTAGCATGTACCACTTCCCGCGCTGCACAGTGAATTCGATGTCCTGCATGTCCCCATAATGCTTCTCCAGGCTGTGACGCACAGCATTCAACTTCTGAAACACCTCCGGCATGACCTCTTCCATAGCAGGTAGCTTCGAACGATGTGCTAGTTTGCCAGCAACATTCATCTGTTGCGGAGTACGGATTCCAGCCACGACAACTTCACCTTGAGCATTCACAAGATACTCACCGTATAATGCATAATCACCAGTTGCGGGATCGCGTGTGAACGCAACACCAGTAGCTGAGTCATCACCCATATTTCCAAACACCATAGCTTGCACATTGACGGCAGTAACCCAGTCGATCGGAATGTTGTGCAGTCTTCTGTAAGTCACAGCTCGTGCATTCTTCCAAGAGCAGAAAACAGCAGCGAAAGCATCCCATAGTTGCATGTGAGGATCCTGAGGAAAGTATCTACCTGCCTGTTCATGAATCTTGAGCTTGTACTCACAGATGACGTCTTGCAAATCATGAGATGTCAGTTCCGTATCTAAAGTAAGTCCGCAAACTTTTTGTGCTTGTGCAGTATATCTGCAAAGTGGTGATGATCGAAGCCCATCACGACGTCTCCAAACATCTGAATGAAGCGGCAATAACTGTCGTAAGCAAATCGATGATCGCCTGATTGCGTCTCCAGTTCTCTGACGGTGTGATCATTCAGGCCGAGATTGAGCACAATGTCCATCATTCCTGGTACAGAAGCGCGAGCGCCAGAAGGTACAGAAACTAATAACGGACGATGCGCATTTCCAAAACGAGCTCCCGTAAGTTTTTCCACCATCAAGAGAGACTTGGCCACATTGCTCTCCAGTCCGGGGGGATAGTTTCCACCTTGTTTACTAACAAGGTGCACACCTCGATGGTAATCGTGAGGCCCCGGGGGTACCGGTAAGCCGAATGCAGACATCTGGGCAAGGCCGGCAACCTTGCCACCCAGAACGGCCCTCATTTCCTCATTTCCCTCTGCATTGCCATTACCAAATGAGTACACATATCTACCCTGTTTGAACTGACTCTTGTCAGGCATCGCAAGTGGTACCTGATTGCTAAGCAAGTTGGAAAGAGTGATAGCAGTATTCATGATCGAATTGGAGAAAAGACTTGAAGCAAGAAACAGAAGAGATATGTGAGAATGAGGCTGGGTGGCAGGGCTTGAGGCTCTGGATATGCGCACAGACTCCACGATGAAGCTGTACAGCTTTTGTAGAGCATTGTTTGCGAATGAAGTTGGTGCGTGTTCTGATTGAGATCCGGTTGCCGTCGATGTGACGAAGTGGAAGTGGAGATTGCGATTGGCAAAATTTGCTGATGGGTGGGCTGCACATTTGTGTGAGACAGCCCTCGGCTCCCCGGAGTATGAACTGTGTTGCGTGCAGCGGAGATCTGAGGCGTGTAGTGTGTGACTCTCAGGTGAAAGAAGTGCGGGTGTGGAAAGTGAAAAGCGAGGAGGTGAATTTGGGACCGATTCAAGTTCCAAACCATCCCAGTGGCTTTTGCCGTAGGAAGGAAGTGGGATATCGCCAGCAGATAGTTCGCGAATGCCACTTTTGACGAGCTCGCAGCGCCAATAACCAGGTCTCCCGAACCTAGATTGAGCATCCACGCAAATAACGTGCTCGGAACTTGCGACTTGGTAGCTGGCACTAGATCACATCGCTGTTTCTTCGATCACATAAAGTCAAGTCTTCGTCAGAATTAGAGCATACCTGTCGTAATTTGTTTGCTTCTGCCGCAAAACCATGTAGTGAATGTCGTTTGGATGCATTTGAAGTATCCTTGACTTCGTGAAACGGAGTCATGAAATCGTCATCAGAATCTGAATGTGTCTCGTCATTATCATTCAGATGCACGGAAGTGGTGGGCATTTTGAACGATTTCATTATCATTGGGGTCTCCTTGATTTCAGTACCAGTCGACTCGGTCGTCTTGGGTTTTGGTCTACGTTTTGACTTACGCTTGTATGTACCAAAGCCACCGATTGGGTCTACAGCATGAGCATGCGGTCTTGAATTAGAGAAATTCAAAACGTTTCGTTTTCTCAAAGAACTCAATGTAGAGTAATGCTTCGGCTGCAACTGCTGAGCTGCAATGTCAGTGCTCAGAGGTATACTGCATGGATATCTCCTTCGAAAGAGATGAGTCTTCTCCACTCCCCGGTCAAAGATTCTTATCGCCGGCACAGCAATTGCACTTTGTAATGCATTTTCATTTTGTCTCGACGGAGTTACTATTCGCTGATGTTCAGCAACACTGTCAAGTGAAAGAGGTCTTGGCATGAATTTGGGCGCCTGAAAACCATGCATTCTGTCTGGAAACTGTTCAAACAGCGCAAAATCGTTGCGGTAGACTGGTTGTCTTCGAGAGCGATTTCTGATTTGCAGTAAGAAGCTCTCATCGCGAAGATCTCTCTTTGCTCGGCGGCAGCGTTCGTCGAGATCTTGGCGTAAACGAACTCGACCGCATTGCAATTGCCATCCAGGCCGCCGCAGAAGCCGGCTATGAAGCTGTCGGGGACAAGTGGATCCGAGAAATCACCGTGCAGTTGTCCACCGTTGGCAGGGGTATCCTCATCACACCCACTCCCACACCGCTTGGTATCCTGGTCGGCCTCCTCGGACGCCTGAATGTCGTTCACGGAACCTCCATACACGGCCTTCCGACCGGTGACCGCTGGTTTGCAGAAACGGAGGCAGAGTACTGCACTGATGCGCAGTCGCGTTTGAGCCTGTTGACCAATTTCCAATGCAGTGAACGTCATATGATTCGTCAACCAGTGTTCAAGCACCCCATTCGTGAAGTCCCTCGATGGATGACAAAGCTGTTGGAGAGTCTTGTTCGCGGCGAACACGAAGCATCAAACGAGGCGTACGTGGAGATGATGGCTGTGAAGAACTCCGAGGCTTCGCCGGATGGTCTGGAGAGCGCAGTGGTGTACGAACGTTTCTTTCGAAGACTAGCGGATGAAGAAAGTAGTAGCATTGGACTTGCTCAGAGCCATGGTAGACTTTTGCCGCGGTGGACCCCAGTTTATAGTCGTGGTAGGCTTGCGTCCAAACGGACTTGTTCAGAGCCATGGTAGACTTTTGCCGCGGTGGGCCCCAGTTTATAGTCGTGGTAGGCTTGCGTTAAAATGGACTTGTTCAGAGCCATGGTAGACTTTTGCCGCGGTGGGCCCCAGTTTATAGTCGTGGTAGGCTTGCGTCCAAACGGACTTGTTCAGAGCCATGGTAGACGTTTGCCGCGGTGGGCCCCAATCTATAGTTGTGCTAAGGTTACGACAAAGGCAAAGCTTCCAAAGTGCTGCTATAGATAACGATCATACAGCGAGCGACGCCAAAAACGGCGCTAGATAGTCAAAGCTATGATGAGCTGCGCGGCAGAATGGCTGATCTTTGAGCAGCATACCGTCGCTTTCGTACGTAGACAGCAGCTACGAACATGTGTGCTTCTTCGAAGGGGCAGCAATCGGCGACAAAAACGACACGCACGGCGACTGTGGCGCGACGGGGGGCGCCAGACGTGAGCGCAGCTTTGCATCCTGCAGGGGTGCGCGAGCAAGAGCGACTCACAAACAGCACGCATTGTGGTCTCGGCACTGCCGACTCGGCAGCGCGCACCTCGCACATCGTTGGCTTCCGCACACATTAACTTCGAGTGATGTCACATCATTGTCCTCGAATTTTCAAAATTTTGAACCACTGTAGGAGCCGCAGTGTCACACTGCGTGCATTTTGAACATTCGTGCATCAATAAAGGTCATTCAGCGAGCGTCGTCGACGTTCGCTGTATGACCACATTTGATCCCAACGCTCGATCAACAGCAATAAAGAGGCAAGGAGCTGTGATGTGGTTGTGTTTCAGAGCACAAACTATTTTTAAGTAGTTTGGTGCACTCACATGTACAAGTAGTTTACCAAAAGGTACCTGAAAGGTTTTAAACTTTCAAACAAGTAACATCTACTACTTAAAGACAGGCATGTGTCCATCCTAGTCTCTCCAGTCCATCCCAGTCTCTCTCGTCCATCCTTCTCTCTTCCGTCCATCCTTGTCTCTTCCGTCCATCGTAGTCTCTTCATTTTCTTACATCATTACCATTTTTCGAACAATGACTCGCAGAAACAACGCTAACCCCACGCAAAATGAGAATTCCATTGTCCAACCTCATTCAGATCAAGACATCATTGACTATCTTTCGTGCGCCTCTCCAGCGACAAAAGAGAAACTCCGTGAGGAAGCTCAAATATCTCGCAAACCTATAACCGAGAGGCATGTGCGATCATTGGTCATCAGCGAAATGGAAACTAATAAGAAGGAAATGGAGAACAAGATTGCCGATGGTATCGAGAACTTTTCAACATCCATCCTCGCGTTTATTGAGGTCAGACTAAACGATTTGGAAGAACGTCTTCATGCCAGAATGAGTCGTTCGTTATCGAGCATGCGACAAGGCGCCAAGGCTGTTGGTGCGATCCGTAAACCTTACCGTGGTGCAAATTCCAAATCTATGGCCTCCTCTTCATCGCTTACTACGTGTGTCTTTTGCGAGATGAAGGTTGGTTGCTTTCGCCATAAGAAATGTTGAACCTTGGAGATTAGACATGTCATCTGTAGTTGATGTTTACATGTTAGATGACAATGAATAAACAGAGTTGACAGGCGCCCATTTGACACTCACGCTTGAACTGTGGTACACTTTCGCATACGACTTTCACATTTTTGGCTCCCCCGAAAATGAAGTCCCGGTTCCTGTCGGCGTCGTGGGAAGATTCTTCAGAGGTTGAATCATAACCATACGGAAGACGGATGACGATGGCAAGGACCTCGTTAGGAAGGCTGACTATGTCAAAGAGCTCGATGTTTGGGCAAGTTGAGCAACGCGGCAAGAAATGTCTGGTCTGGTGTGAGTGATCCATCCGAGAGACATGAGGCGGGATTTAGACGATAGCCAGTTCGAGGAAGCTGTTTCTGGGATCATGCTCCGAGAATGAAGATGAGTTGGGCAGCGTTCTGGCGGAGTGTACAACTTGAAACTCTCGCCATCGGCGATACGGCAGTGGCATGTCGTCGTCCGGCTTGACCACATCGCCGCGCCCAGCGGTGGACGCTTCTGTCAGCGGTAACGCACTCCATGTGGGAGGCACGCACGGCGTGAGGTCGCGGGAATGCCATGGCGGCGGATGCAGCGATGGCTGTGGGCTGCAACACTGAGTGAAGTCGTCGAGGGAGTGCCGCGACCGCGCCATGAGCGCGTAGGTAGCAGTAACGGCGGCCAGATGCGGCGGCTGCGGCGGTGCAAACGGCCACTGCAGAGGGGGGAGTGTTGTGGAACCCGATATGAACGGCTGCGGTGAGCACAGCAGCTGCACGACCGAAAGAAGGGGCTGATCAGCCGTGGAGGAAGCAGCTCGCGGCCGACGGGCGGTGTTAAAGGCGGCGTTGTACTGCGACATTGTGATGATGTTGTTCGGCGGGGTTACGGATGTGGAAGCGGCGGTGGGTGTGGGGACTAGTTAGCCAAGTGGTGGGACGGGTGCACGGAGCGCGGTGCGAGGAGAGCTGCCGACGGGTGAGCTGCGTTTAAATGGAATGGAGAGAAGGATCGGACGGAATGTTTGTTACAATAAAATGTACACTAGGGCGAGAAATGACGATGTGCAAGCCGAGCAAGTTACAGGAGGCGTTCAAAGCGGTTGAAACACGGCAGCTGTAGCGATTGTGCATGTGTATAATTCGCGCTCATAAACGAGAAGAGAAGCAATGGCATGATGACGAGGTTGATCGCGCGCGTTGCACATCAAGCACAAGGCGTTCTGCTGCGGCGTGTGCCGCTGCCTGGAGAATCACAGCGTCAGAATCGCAGCGTCAGAATCGCAGCGTGCATGGCTGTAGAAGCGCTCAAACAGGTGGCGGCAGCAAAACGTAATGTGATCGGTACAGAAGCCCGTTTGAGGAATCCAACTTTTACCTCAGCATCAGCGTGAGAGCCGAGTGCACTGCACATCACTGATCCTTTTCCATCGCATACAACTCATACCATGCGACCACCAGCCACGCCTCCATCGCCCATGGCGCCACCCCACCCATTTCGGCTTCGGCTGTGCAAGCAGCACTTGGTCGCGCAGCTGGCGCCCACCTACCGCATGTCCATCCTGCACTGCGCCGCGCGCACGCTTCCTCATGCGCGAGTTTGCCGCCGTGCATCATCCCATGCTGCGCAGCTTGTACGACGCGTATTCTTTCAATGTGATTCCGCGCATTGGCCAGCTGGTGGCGCGAGACCGTCACTCGTACCAGTATTTGGTCGAGTCCATCAGCGCGTTCCCGCCACAGCATCAGTTTGCTGACATGATCAAGCATTGTGGCTTTCGCCATGTAACTGTTACTGACTACACCGGCGCTATTGGCGCATGTTACTCTGCTTTCAAACCACCTCAATAGCTAGAAACTTTCTTGGACGACCCTCGCGGTACTTTCAAATTAAGAAGGGTGCGGATATCCTTGCTCGTTCTGGTTCAGTGTCCACCTAATGGTCAAAGCAGAACACCGGTACGGTGATGTTGCCCCAACCATAAAAGGCGCGTAAAGAAGTGGATCATGACCAAGATGGCAAACGTATGAAACCGGAAGGGATAGGCCATTGTGTATCAGATGAGCAGGAAGATGACGGCAACCAAGAAGAGTGGTCATGTACGACCAGTTGGCGAACGAAAAGCTGGAAGGACCACTAGCCATTGATGTCACCACCCGAAAGTGGCATATCTACCGGATCATGTGATGAAGTGACAGGGTTCACCCGTGAGGACTTGCGCTCTATCGGAGACCGTATCTCGTACCTTATCAGGTATCATAACAGGAGAGGTAAGATCAGGAACCAGAAGGAGATCGGCCATCTGCTAAATACCCTCGAGAGGTACTACGCATTTTTCGTGGTGTACCAGATGGGGACAGTTTTCGGTTACGGCTACTTGCGTCTACGATCTGTTTGCACCTGTGTGGTGCTGCATGCATGCATCGCGATAGCGTCCCCTTTTACGGTTGAGCACCGCCATGCTGCTGCACTCTCTGATCAACAGTGAACTCCTGCCTGTGATTAGCCGAATTTGTACTGCTTTTACTACAAGTAGATTCAGCCCTTTCCGCTGCAACGTCGCAATACCGTGTCACACGTGGAAGCAGTTTGTACGCCTTCATACACTCGCCCTACCGAAGGTGAACATCCCGCCGAACCTTTCTGGCATAACTTTGACTGACTCATCATATGAGCCCCCCCTTGGTGTATGAGCTTCAATGGCGACGTGGCCATTATAATCGATCGCATGTAAGCCCACCCATCCCAACGCGCTACATCATCACCCATCGTGTAGATACGAGGTTAACATTTTAGCTCGAGCCCCATCAGCTTCGAGTATGATACGGGTGTAAGTGCCTTTCCTAGCAACTCGCCCGCCCGCATACACTCCTCCTCCTTGGGCGTTTCGATGTACTGATTGTACGAAAGCCTGTTGCGCAGCGCTTTTCTGTCAATTGTTACTTCGTACTTGCCCTCCACCAGTCGTATAATATCGACAAACGGTATATGAAGCTCGTGTTTCATTTCACAGGCTTCGTTATGGAGATCTGGGGGTAGGTGTTTTCTAACTTACGCCAAATCAGGACTGTGGTTATGTGTGGCAATCTTCAAATTACAGGAGTACCATTTCACCGTACTATCATCATCTTCTTTGGTAGACATCCCGTCGACGGTTCTAATGATACACATGAATTCACAACCTCTCCCCTTGCACTTGATTACACCTCGCTTCAGTACACATCCCTTCCTCTTTGTTCCATCGGTGCCAGAGGCGCCGTAAATATGCTTATGGTACGTAGACGAGCGAGTGTAAACATCGTATCTAAAGACAGAAGCAATATGCTGCACCTGCTCCAAAACCTATACCCCAGATGCATTCTCTGGTACCCTGGATATGAAGCACAACAGTGCTTCTACGAGCAAAGCACTGCTTTTGCCAGCACCCTCTCCTACAACAGTAGACTTCCCAGAAGTGTCATCTGATGACTCTTTTGAAGAAGTCACAAACTCAGGCTCCGATAACTGTTCTGAGATCTCGCAAAACATTCATTGCAACAAGACTGAATCTTCTTCAAGAACGCTGTCCACAAAAAGAGATCTGTCTTGAACTACATTCTCGTCTGATACTTCCTCGTCGACCACTCTGTCCTCATATCCATCCATAGTAGTCTGCACTTCCTCGTCCTCATCAACAGTTCCTCGCACGCTTTCTTCCCTACTAATCGTAACCTTTGCCATGTTCTCATTAGAAGGCTGGCCAACTATACCTTCCCTACTGGCTGACACCACCCGGGGTGCGATAGTTTGGAAACGAGGCGTAGCATTTCCCGCACTCCTGTTTAGAATAGCTCCTAGCACAATTTCATTCCTCGAGTTATCCAAAGAGCCAGCTGCACCAGATCTGGATTCCCGACAATAAAACGGAGTCAGAATCATCTTGAACAGGTTCCAGTGAGAAGCGGACTTCATAAAAGACTTATCTTCTTCCCAATCACGAATCCTGTTCCGAATTGATGCAATTACCGCGTCGTATCTCTCCATAGAAAAACTTTCATGTGCCATATGAGATTCATGGTTGTGTGGTGACGCTCGGGACAACGTCCAAAGCATTGTAGACCTCTGTAGCTTTCCAACTATTGCTCCCCTACAACAGTCTGGGCGCTTGTAGCGTATGCATTGTAGACGAGCATTGACAAGATGATGCTCTTGAACGCACTTTCTAGTTATCTTTTGGAAGCTTTGTATCCCAAACGATTCACCAGACCTGCACAGCTCCAGAAGAAAGTATGGCAAGTCCTGTGTTTCCCACTTCTCCTTCACATGTCTTTCTTGTTGCAAAACCTGTGTTTCGCTTAGCAGAGCTGTCTCGCCAGTTCTGTTCATATTCTTCTTTAAAGCCGAGTGTATTATCTCATCCAGTAAGCCGCGAATGATAGTTGATGAGTCATCGAAGCGAATGCGTCTTCTCCGATGGTATTCACGTACACCCTCATGGCATTGATACCCGTACCACACTCTTTGCTTGGACTGCACTGCTCTGAGGTTCTCCCTACGCCTGTCGCAGGCCTTCGTCTCAAATTGTTCTTCTCTTTCAGGCATAGCGCCTCTTTCGAGTGCTGAGAACGCTTTATTGATAATCTCCGTTATATCCAAGTCAGACTGCTCAACGTCAAACCCACGTTTATTATCATTCCCAACTGAACAGTCCATCTCGACCATCTCATCCATTCTACGGATAGTATCTTTCAACCTATACGTTTCTCTCACTTCTCGTACCCGCCCTACCCTTTTGGAATGTTGAAACGCTGACACCCCCCTTCTCCAATCTCCACACAACCGCTTTCTTCTGCGGCTCCAATAATGCCTTGAACTCTGTAATTTGCAGCGTCCCATCTGTACAGAACTGTTAGTTTGTGGTCGTATCCAGAGGCAAATGTCTTCTCAGGAAGAAAAGTGTTACCCTTAGCGAGGGTTGTGTACGCTGCAAGAACATAGGCGCCACAACTATAGCTATCCGGCTGCCTCTGAACCTTCAGCAAGTCCAAAAGATAGTTCTTTGTTGAGGTCTGCCATCACACAAGCTTTTTCGTAAAAGCATTGTCAAAGGCTGCTTTGAAGAAGTCAATGATATACTACGGACACCTCCATCGAACACTGTCCCCATAAAAAACCGTTCGAACCTCTACCTTCTTTAATGCGCTGATAGTTCTTCGACCCAACACAAGTCGCCAGTGCTCTCCATTGAAATTCAGAGGGCATACTACGGTTGTTACCTCGGTATTCTCCGTAAAGAGACGCTCCCGGAACGGCTCCAAGAACTTATCAAGATGTTTTTTTTTTTGTATTTCTTGGACGAACCTCTCTTGTAGAAAGACTCTGCTAGTCTGACAAGATATGCGCCAGTCAGAAAGGTACAGAAGACTACTCCAGCTTTGGGTTCTAAACTGGCAATGCCAGCAGTTATGAGTGCGTTACATAGATACTTCTTCCGGTAGCAGTTTCGGATGAATACGTTAGAAACTTGCTGGTTTCTATCGTTGATCAACAGTCGAGATATATGGTTGAGCAATGCATTGGAACCACTGCCAATCTCAAGCCTTACGTTTTTATCTATATCCGTAACAAAACGGTCTACTTCTTTTCGCTCCGAGTCTGTAAGCTGCCCATAACTTGTCGTCTTCTCTGTAACAGAGCGCTTCATGTTCGCATCAGGGTCCGTTATGTACAGAAAAGACTTTCGATGTCGACTCACAAAGAAAGGTTTCTGGTTAGTGTAGAACGCACAATTGTAAGCGCGCTCAATGGAAAGTGTGATTTCAGGTTACCGTGTGCTGATATTCTTATCGCATGGGCTCCTCTTTTCCAGTATCTTCTCTTGGATAGAAAGCGGATTCGCGTGCTGACTGCTGATTTGTGAACAAGCGCGAGGTTGTTGGCAAGCGCTGCGTTGTTGGCGAGCTCTGGATCGCATGAAGACTGCTGCGGGTCTGTGGGCAGGCGCTGTGTGGGGAAGCCTGCGATGAGACAAAGGGAGTGGTAGGGCGTGGGCTGGTGCTAGGTAGTGGTCAAGTGGGCGAGAGGGCGGCTGTTGAGGAAAGACTCAAAATGGCGGACGGGTGACGAGGAGAAATGACCTCAAGCACGATCGGGCAGTTCTCGAGAGAATGGCTGATCCAGTGCTTGAATCAGCCACAGATCTCGCACATGTGTTGCGTCCGCGTCGCAGCGTTGAAAATGCTCAAAATACAGGTTGGCAGCAATGTTTTAGTAGTGAACGCTGATTGGCCGAGGCTGCGCAGATGGGCATGTGTCATGCTGTGGTTGGATACTCGTGGCGCGCGTGCCTGGGAACCTGAACTCTACATTCTTATTGGTCTACAGAAAAAGCTCATACAGTAGCTCACGAGGCCGTACTCTCCTGTACTGCACTCGCTTGCGCTACCCTGTACTCTGAGCCCTCATTGGCGGTGTTCTTACTCATTTTACCATGAGTAAATTCAGCCCCTGCCCCGGCGGCGTAGCCGACAGTGGGTGCTGTGTATTTATTGACATTCATGTACGCATTGCAGCACTTTATGGTGTGGTGCTCAGTTCGTAAAGTACACTACGAGTCACTGCATGCAATTTCCATGCTCAATACAGGCTTTATTGATAAAAAAGACCCTCACTTCAGCACTGATTTGGCCAAGCCTCAAAAGCCCTCTGCATGCTTCTTACGCCATTTACAATTTAATAATAGAAGAGTACCTCTGAAACCCCCTAAAACGTTTTCAGTTTGTAAAGTTGACAAATCAAATCAATGGCCATGACTAAAACACGGCTTCGTCGCGTTTACCCTGTACTAGTATACTCGCCAAAAGATAATCCGTGCTGCACAAAGCTCGAAGTACTGGATAAGGTATCATTTGAGGCGGGGTGCCGCTTCAAACTGCAAATTTCCCTTGGAATATTGTGGCCGCGTATCTCTTGCCTTTTTTTTACAGGTTTGATCTAGTAGAGTAAAACTTCCCTATTCCAGAACGGTTTTTAATAATACAACAATAGCTTTCGTACGGCCTAACATGGTTGTGTCGGGGTTTATTCATTTGAACGTTTGGCGCAGTGTTGTAAAAACCTCGAGAAAACCCCATCTACAAAACCCCAAGCAGTCCCCGCATTTACTTCGTAAACGTAACAAATACCCGAATTGTTTTATGGTAATACGTATGCAGCGATTTCCGCCATCAACCCTTCATTTCTCACATAATCACACACGCTTTCTATACGTGACTACATAATGTAGGTTGCTATGAATTTTTGTTTACATGTGTTGTGAAAAACACCGGCTGATATTTTTGGGGAGAGAACCCGATATGTACATCCCTTGCATAGCTCTCTGATTAGAACCACGCCGATCGCGTTGAGCCGAAGAAGGTTCCTGTTGCGTTGCAGCACGACGGACGTCACGATCGGTCGCCTGACGATTTGCACGATTATCTGGCGTCTCTGAAGTCCATGCCGAAGCAGTCGCTGTATTGCCAGCCTCACGAACCACATCAGCCTGCGCCGCCGAGTGTCCACCTCCTCTTCTTCTTGCACGTTCCCAATCAGCCGAACTCTGTGCTTCGCGCTGCTCAGCAGTTTCATTTGCTCTCCGTGCTGCAGATCGTTCCCTATCACGCCGTCGCCTCTCCGCCCTTTGCTCGTTTGATTCCGTCTGATGCCTTGCGGCAGTACGTTGACCGTTCTGCTCACGTGCAGCACACCGTGAAACACTAGGCTGAGGTGGAGGCATTATAGAAGAAACTGAGCACTCGCCAAAGAAAGCAGAGACTCCGAGACAGGTAAAGCAAGGCGAAGAACAGAATGAAGAGAAAGGAAAATATGTGGTCGATAAAAGAATGTGCTGCGCGCTGCAAAACCCTTTTGTACACCTAGCACCGAAGTTTTTGATGTTTGCAACGAAGATAAAATATCTTGACCACAAACAAACCACCTAGATTGATGAAAAACCTGTACAGAAGAAACAGGGGGCCGTGCCTGGAAAGTCTGCCAGGACTGCGAGATTTACAAACCCAAAATATCTCGACAAACTCTGTGCTGGACGTACTTTAGTCCGAAGGCGGTTTCCTGTGGTACAACCAATAGGGTGTCAAGTACCAGTGGCGTAGTCTGCTTGGAAAACCTTTGGCAGGAGCGCGAGGAGGGGTCGACCTGAACGGTAGAAGTTGGATAACCAAATGGGTGTGGCAGCACCAAACCACTAGGGGCGCAAGATAATCAGGCAGGCTTACCGTAACCAATTGGTAGTGTTGGTAGTACGGCGCACACAATTTAGTAAAGCCTGAATAGTCTTAGCTAAACCAAGAGGTTGAGTGTAGAAACCAGTTAGTATCACAAAGAGCCAAGAGGTGCTTACCTTTATCATGCTTGGTGAAGGAGCGCTGTGCCAACCTTTAGGGTGAGCAAGGCTCAACCTCAGGTGCACTCGGTTCCGTGGCATAGTTTGGGACCAGCCCTAGTGGCATGGTTAAAACCCACAGTAGCAGAACGTCAATACCTACCTAAAATAATTAAATAAATTGGCTAACTAATTAGTTAGCCACTCAAACCCACGTGGCACACTCACCAATTGGTCCAGCGCGCGTTGCGCTGCCCATGGAATCAGATCTCACTGTATCACATTTCCCTTTAACAGTTCCCTAGATCTACACAGAGCCGCTGTTGCTCGACTCGTACTCTGTTGTCCTCTCTCTACACTCTTTAAAACCTACTCTTTCAGCGCAAAGCATGTTTGGTAGGGTGCTATCGTACCTCACGTGAACGCCACCCAGAAATAGTTGTAAAACCAATTAAATCTGGATGACGAACGCGTTATCCGGAGAGAAAGTTACACTTAACAGATCCCACCAGTACCGCCAGCGTACCTTTTTCAGACGTACAGACTGGCCCAGAGTACTGGAACATACACCTTAGGTTAACCACAGCAAAGGAGAACGCCAGCGCTCAGTGGGCAAGCGCCATGCTTCCACTTGGCATCCTCTTTGCCGATTTTGCAGGCAAGGAGTTCGAGTTTTCTGCAAAACAGACACACAAACATTGTATTTAGTATAATGGGGGAGACAAGTGGCTCCTATGGGGCCTTCGCACGCAAACGTTAGGATTGCTTGGTTGAACGTCCCTTCAGTCGTACAGAAAAGCTGCATCGAAAACGTGACTTACCAAATAAGTGAAAATAGTACTTGTGCGCATAAAAAGTGCACTACTAACTCTTTCTTTCAACGCATGATCGAAGACAGTGGCAAGGTGCTCCGCATGAAGTCTGTGGACGCTTTGATGTCAGAAATCGCGTAAACCGTGTAGTCGGGATCTGCATATGGTCACGTGAAGGAGAGTAGCACCGTTGCACAAAGCACCGTCGTCTGTAGCGATTTCGTACTTACCAAAACTGAACAGAGCTTTGGGGCCACCTGTAGTATACCGTGCAATGCAATCACAGCAGTACGCAGCTTCTGTTCGCGCGCGTGTTAAGTTATGGTGGCTTCTATCGCATCAGGATCTGGGCGTGAATCTGTAGAGCGTTGCTTGGTGAACGAAAGCAGAATAGTCATGCATTCCACCATTGCGCATAAAGTCGTCATTCAGAACATTGTCACGTATAGCTTTCTTGCGGGAGCATCTCGGAAGGCAGCACCGCGTCTGGCAGTAATGCGGTAAACGATGCTACCATGGGGTTTTAAAACCTCCGCGTATACCACAGCAATGTAGAGCATTGTCGCGCCTAGCATCATAGCGCCTCGAACCGTAGCATTGTTGCGTTTAGCAACTTCGCGCCTAGCCTCTTTTTTTAGAGCATAGTTATGCGGAGCGTTGTTTAAGGCATCATTGTGTGCCGTTTTGTGGTGTAGAGGAGTGTAGACGTGCCGGCAAGTAAATGCGTGTACACTTATGTAGTGCAAGTTCATGTTCGTATGGTAACTACAGCAAAGGAAAAGAGGAGCGCTCAGCCCGCAAATGGCATGGAACGCATTAGTGTACCGTGCAGATTCATTGGTGTGGATAACCATGGTTTACTATAGCGTGCAATGCCATTCGTGCACATGACTGTTCAAAGATAATAATTTAAGCTGTCTTGTGCGCTGCGCTGCAATGGCTCGGTTACTGTAGTGCAACGTACGGGTTACTGTAGGTAGACGGCTGGGCTACTGTGCCGTGCCAATGGCGCCAGGTGGAAACGTGTCGCATTATGCAATGCAGGTTGCCTCTTGGAGCGCATAAAGTTACACGTTTCCACTTGGCGTCCTCCTTGCTGATTTTCCAGCCAATGAGTGGGCGCTTGCTGACGGACAGACAGACAGACAGACAGACTTCCGCTTTAGTATAAGTGGGGGGACAAGTGGCTCCATTACGTGCTTCGCACGTGTTAAGGAGTGAAAGAACCATTGGGGTGAAAGAAGTATTTGTGTAGCGTTTGTTGGGTAATGAGTTTGTAGAATGCAAGTATTTTTGGGGGGTAAGAAGGGAGAAGAAAAGAAAAAGATGAAAGAAAAAGATGAAAGAAAAAGGAAGACGTTTACTTAAAACTATCAAGTTCCTCTACGAAAGAACTTCGGGGTACACTACATTATTGGTAGAGGTGCTACCGGCAGGGAGACAGGCCACGATGTTGGACGGGTTGGTGGTCCGAGAAAAGGCGACGTACAGCTGGCCATGCGTGAAACAGCCATCACGCAAATCCAGTCCGATGCGACCACTATACGACTGACTCTGTGCCTTATTGGTAGTGATGGCAAAACAGACACGTACTGGGAACTGGGTGCGAGTGAAGTTGGGAACCGGAAAGTTGTCGTCTCCAGGTCCACAGGGCATGCGCGGCAGGCATAGTGCGTTGCCACGATTTACTCCAAAAGCAAGTCGAAGGAACAGTACGTTGCTTTGCATGTCTTCTACGGTATAGATGGCACCATTGACGTGGCCGTTTGAGGGATCCAAGTTGCGAAGGAGCATAACCAAAAAACCCTTTTTGAGTTTGAGGCGATGGTCTGGCAGCGCTGACCCCGCAGTGAGAGTGTTGAGCATCTCGACAGGGTACTGCAGCGCGGCACCGTCCTCGTCGCCCACCTTGTCCGCACTGAGGTACGTGCGATACGCTCCAGGTATCATGTGGCCTACATAGTCGTTGAGCTCTGGTAGGCGATAGTTTCGTGCGGTTATAATCACCGTTGACGTTAGCCAATCCGCATCTACGTACCTTTGAGCGATACCATCAAAGACCTTACGGACCATGTTGCGGAATGACTCCACACATTGTACGGACTGTGGCAGGGTGAAGGGGTGCTTTCGGGGGACAGTGCCTGGCAGTCTGCCCTCTCCAATCTGCAAGAGAGTGTGTGGAAAGTGCAGTGCTTCCTGTGTTGCTGTGGGGTCTCGAAGGAGCGTAGAGAGCCGCATGTTCTCAGTCAATCTCAAGGTGCGAAAGTGAGAAAAGAGACTTGAGCGTTTGATGCAAGCGTTGACGATCACTGATCGAGAGCCGCCACGAACAACGGGGAGAATCTGTCGAAAGTCGCCAGAAAGCAATACGAACTTGCCTCCAAAGGGGAGCTGCGAGCGCGTTATGTCACGAAGAGTGCGGTCTACGGCTTCGACGCAGAAGCGATGACACATTACGATCTCGTCCCAGATAATGAGGTCGACGTTCTTCATCCGATTGGCCAGGTGCGAGTTGACTGGGATGTTGCACGTGCTCTCAGCGGTGGCTGGGATAGGAATCCTGAACACCGAGTGGGCGGTCCGACCGCCCTCAAGCAGTATGGCTGCTGCAGCAGACGTGGCTACCGTAAGGATGGACTTGCCACATAGTCATAACGTAGCCTGAATTGCCTTGGAGAGGAAGGTCTTGCCGGTTCCACCCGGAGCATCCAAGAAGAAGACGCGAGTGGTTGGCTGCGTTGCCGTAGAAGGACCACCAAGACCCTGCAAGCTCTCCGCGGACACGCCAGGAAGGATGGCACCCACGACGGTATTGAACGCCAGACGCTGACACTCATTGAAGAGAGGGAGGGCAGCTTGCACATTTTCGTTCAGCTCGGACTGGATTTGCTGCGGAGACCGAGTTGGAGCGCGCAGTTCCGGTAGGTCTTCCATAGGTATTGGAAGACCGTACGATGACAGAGACGCCAGTGTGCCACCCATTTCTTGCAGTGCCTTTTGCACTTCTAAGAGAACGTAAGAGCTGGCTCTCTCGTCGTCGGCCAATGCCTGCATCATGCCACGATGTCGAGCCCGTATATCCTGAAGGAACATCTATAGATGCTGCTCCCACAGAGTACGGGGGTCCGACGGCTCGCAGTAGAGCAAGATGGTGGCAAACAAATGAGAGAGCGGAACAAATGAGGAGCGAAAAGACTCGCGTAGTGCCCGTCTCCACTCGCTGTCATCGGCTAGAAGGCCCTTCTTGAGGCAGGCCTCCCTGAAGCTACCACACTGCTGACCATCCACGGTGCGGAGATGTTGAAAGGAAGTAGCACCTGCTGTGTGGGTCAAGAGTAAGCGGAGGTAGTACCGCTCACTCTCTCGTGGACTGGCAGTGAAAATGCGCCCAACTACATGCGCGCCGCTGCCAGTGAAGTCATATAGATCGGCTGCAGCGGCCGCTGAGGAGGAGTTGGGCTGGCTTCGAGACCCCGAACGACGTCGGAGACACGCACGCGGCTTCCAGCATTTGCTTGATTTGTTCCAATTAAAGTACCTCGGGAACTGGGCATAAGGGATATGCTGTGCGCCGGGGTACTTTTGGTTGGCCACAAACCACTCAGTGAGCTTGATTCCTGCCCGCTCTCTGTTAGCAGCAGAGTGCTCGTTGCCTTCCCGGAAGAACACCCTATGGTGATCTTCTAAGTGTACTTCAAGCCGCACGACGGGTGGATTGCGCTCAACAATGTCAAACGCAAGCATCCGCCACACCGCCTCGGAGGCTGACACATACCGTGCGTCCTGGAAGTTCTGGATCTCGTCATGGCGTCCGTTCTCATCTACAATCTCCATGGTGACTCTGTCGGAACCCTTGCACACATACTTGAAGAGGTACTTGATACCGCCAAGTCGCGATACGCAGAGCTCAACGTTGATGTGGCATGCAAACCGGCGGAGAAGCTCTGGGCAATGTGGAACCACCCACAAATTGTCCAACGTCACTACGCGCTGTCAACGCCCGGCCCTGCAGCTTCGTTCCACAGACACCCCGCCCTCGGAAGGGGCGCGTCGTCGGTAGCTGATGTAGTACTCATTCTCAAGCCGTGCAGTTTCGGAGCGAAACGGCTTCGGAAAGTGCTTCGAGGAGGTCAGCTCGCGCATGCACAGCGCTGACCGGTTTCCAGCACCGCACGGAGTGTGAATCATGTGCTTGAGCACCAACTCTTGTAAGGTGGCGTCGGAGGAAGGAGGAATCTCAGCTGAGATGAGCTCGTCAATGTGAGCAGGGTCTCGGAGCTGCTGCTTTGCATCTTCGTTGAGGAAGAAGATAATGTGCGCGTGTGGTAGGCCTCACTTTTGGAACTCGACCACCCGCACGTGAGCCACAACGGCTCCAAAGAACTGTTCATCAATGACGAACGACATCAACGCTTTCATCTTGAGACGAAACACTCTAGCACAAAGATCGGGTCGATCGGGAGCGCGCTGACCATGGAAGAGCGCCCTGGTGATCTCAGGCCAGTTTGGATTGCATGTCATCGTGAGAAAGATATCGGGGTGCCCAATAGTGTTGGATATGGCGATGATGTCGTGCATTTGCTGTCTCATGTATCGGTCACCTCCTACAAATGTGGAGGGCAACACGAACAGTCGTCCAGCGCGAACGGCATCGGCCTCATCCACGCCAAGCAGAGAGTCACCCAGGCTCTCCAGCAGAGATGTATAGTCCGCAGCTCGAATTCTGTCCTGGTTGTGTCGTAAGTAAGGCAAACGCTCCGACTCAACCTTGCAGAACTGGTCAACCATGTACTGCTCGAAGAGCCGCTTTCCGCGTAGAATCGTACTGAACTCGGTCGGTCTCTCGAAAAGCTGCCACGAATAATACATCAGCGGAGTGACCTTCTTCTCTCGCGAGGCGTTTGGTGGGCAATATCTCATCTCAGGGTGCCATCCGTCCTGGCCACGTGGGAACAAAAGAACGTAGCTCAAGGGATCGTACGATCTGTGACTGTCGGGGATAGTGTCCAGCACCTCATCGCCATTTGTATTCAACACGCCACGCCTACGCACAACAATATCGCGCGTCCCGATCTCGCCGTCCGCATTCCCTGGAATGATGGCGGCTACTTGCGACGCCTCGGGCCCGTTGTAGCGACGAACATGCTCGCCGCAAGGCCGTCTATCAGCATGAATCACCATCTGATACGTAATTGCTGGCGTGTCGGCGAGAGCCCACTCGCGCAGGCTGCAGAATGTCTGCACGTATGGATTCCCCGTGTGCAGCATGGCTGCCAACTGAGACAGCAGTTCCGGTTGGAGGCGGGGCAGCAACCCCGCTCGCCTCGCAGACTGCGCGTCATAGTCGGTGTCATGGATGTACACAGACAGAAACGCGGGCTGGACGCCCTGAGCGGGAATGAGCGGACCCATGTAGTGATAGATCTGTCCCTGCATTGTGACCGTAGGATGGAAGGTAGAGTCTCCTAAACCACGGTTCACCCAGTTTGCCTTGACGGAAGCCATAGACAAAACGGAGTTGTAAGCACGGATCTCAGCACGAAAGTGGTTCTCTCGCGGGCCAGTCCCAGTCAACAGTTGACGAACAAGAGGCAGAGGCTCCAGAAGCGCAGGAAAGCTGAGATGCCCCTTTGCACAGCACTGCGAGAAAAGAGGTTGCGAGCGGGAGCTGCTCACAAACCTTTCCTCTTTGAAGTGCAACGCTTTGCAGAAACGGCACTCTACATTCATGAGACCGAGGTCCATGTAGCCGGTCTCGTCAACAACATCAGATTGAAACAGTCTCCGAACAACGCTTTGCCTCTCACGCTGGGATTGAAGACGACGTTGTCTATCTGTTTCTCCTTCAAAGTCTCGTGACTCTTGCATAGCTCTCTGATTAGAGCCACGCCGATCGCGTTGAGCCAAAGGAGGTTCCTGTTGCCTTGCAGCACGACGGGCGTCACGATCGTTTGTCTGACGATTTGCGCGATTAACTGGCGTTTCTGAAGCTCGTGCCGAAGCAGTTGCTACCCGGTTAGACTCACGATTGTCATCAGTCTGCGACGTAGATGCCCTGGCTCTTCTCGTTCTTGCACGTTCCCTATCAGCCGCTCTCCGTGCTTCACCCTGCTCTGCAGTTTCATTAGCTCTTCGAGCGGCAGCTCGGTCTCTATCACGACGCCTTCTCTCAGCCCGTTGCTCGTTGGACTCTGCTTGACGTCTTGCAGTGGCACGTTGACGCCGCTGCTGACGTCCAGTATCACCCAAGTCACTGGGCTGCGTTGGAGGCATTAAAAAAAAAAAACAAGTACACTGCGAAGACGACAGAGACTCAAAGAACAGCTGAAGCAGAAGAAAGAAGAGAAAAAAAAAAGAAAAATATGTGGTCGATACAAAATGTGCTACGGGCTGCCAAACCCTTTTATACACCTAGCACCAAAGTTTTGGATCGTTGCAACGAAGATAAAAATATCTTGACCACAAGGAAACCGCCTAGATTGAGGACTGACCTGTACAGAGTAAACAGGGGGCCGTGCCTGGAGAGCCTTCCAGGACTGCGAGATTTACAATCCCAAAATCGCTAGGCAACTCTGTGCTGGACGTACTTTAGTCCGAAGACCGTTTCCCTTTAACAGTTCCTTAGATCCAGACAGAGCCGCTGTTGCTCGACTCGTACTCTGTTGTCCCCTTTCTAGACTCTTCAAGGGCTACTCCTTCCGCGCAAAAGCACGTTTGGTAGGGAGCTATCGTACCTCACGTGAACGCCACCCAGAAATAGTTGCCGAACCAATTAAATCTGGATGACGAACGCGTTATTCGGTGAGAAAGTTAAACTTAACAGATCCCGCCAGTACCGCCAGCGTACCTTTTTCAGACGTCCTGACTCGCCCAGAGTGCTAGAACCCACACCGTAGGTTGACCACAGCGGAGGAGAAGGCGAGCGCTCAGTGGGCGAGTGCATTGCACGCTTTTGTATATAGCGTGCAATACCATTGGTGCACATGACCGTTGAAAAATACTAATTAAAACGGTCATGTGCACTGCACTGCAACGGCTCGGTTACTGCAGTGTAACGGGTGGGCTACTTTAGGTAAACGGCTAGGCTACTGTGGCGTGCAAAGGGCGCCAGGTGGAAACGTGTCGCATTATGCGGTGCAAGATGCCTCTTGGAGCGCATAAAATGCCACGTTTCCACTTGGCAGCCTCATTGCCGTTTTTGCAGCCAATGACTGTCCGTAGAGGAACAGACAGACACACAGACACACAAACATTGTCTTTAGTATAAGTGGGGGGAGTAGAGTACAAGAGAGGAGTAGAGTACGTAGATACTGGGGTCTTTCTCTTGAGATGAATTTTCCCTAAAACTATATTATGTAGTTCCTAATACCGGGAATATCCTTCAATTTGGAACCCGGCCACAACGGGATTTATCCTCTGAAGAGTAGTGCTAGCCTCAACAAGCTCGTATTGTAAGACTGCGTTCGATGCCACTAGACTTACGGCAAACACACTGTTCCTAGCTACCAATGCACTCGCGGCGCTTGTTACGCCTGTTGTCGAGAACACTGCGGATGCCAGCGACCCCATCGTGCAGGATAACATTCTGATCCCAATCAATCGAAATGTTTTAGCTGGACTGCGGAGAAAAAGAGTTGTTTTCAAGGAATTGCTTAATGCTGCAATCAGTGTTTTGCTAAACGTTCTTTCACGCATATGCGGTAGCAACGTATACTTCGTACTGAAATACGTACCCGTGAACAACGATATTAAACCAATTTGACAGAGGTAACTAAACGCGCCAACGCTAGCGCCGCCGACCGAGAAGGCAATGCAACTGGTCTCCGAATTGGAACCCAACGTATTGGCAGGGGTGTGTAACTAGGCAAACATAAACAAGACGATATTGAATGGGACTAACAGTGCGAATAGTAAACCCCCAAATTCGAGAAACGCTCGTTTTCGCCACCTATAACGATCCAATGCGTTAAATGGTGTCCATTGAAGAGATCCAAATGCAGAGTTAATATAAGCGACACCGCCTTCAATAACCAAAATACGCAAAAAGCTCTGAATAAAGCACTGAAGGAATGTTTGGAGAGCAAAATGAACCTGTGTGTTTGTCGGACCTGGAATGGCATACTGCAGCAAAGGACTAGAAACCCCGTACATGATTGTAAAAGTGACCATAAAAACTACGGAAGAGGCGAGGAGTCGCCTTGAACTAAACATGTTCCAAAATGCAAAGTTTGTTGCCAAGTTTCCCACACGTTCTACATATCTAACAATATGAGGCCTTTCCTTTAGTATAGCGTCGACAACGCCCGGCTGCAAAATCCTGCTACGGACCTGAAGCGCTTTTACAGCTGTACAGACGTCATGAAGCTCTTGTTTTAGTTCTTCAGTTATATCTTGCATTCCTCTCACTTCAAATGCATTACTGGTTGTTGGAAGTTTTACCTGTAGCACGTCATTGATGGACACGACCGTGCGTTGTGGAAGCATATGGATTGTAGTAGTACAATCGCTGATAGGACCTGCGCATATTGGAATACGTGTTTCGTACGACTGCGTACCGTGTAGAGCTGAGGACTTGATATGCGACAGATTGTTTCCAAAGACCGCTAATAACAAAGCCCCCCCCCATTCGATGCCAATTGCTGCGTTACAATGTTAAAACATCAAATTTCATTTTGTTTTGCCAGCAAAGTTGCGCAATTGGGTATTTTCTGCGAGATATGAATTTAAGGGTTCCGTACTCAGGCCTTAAGAGTGACTTGTATCTTAAAAACCCCTAAAACCACTTTCAAGCACCCCTTAAAACCCCTAAGAAAACCCACTCCATTCTGTGGCCTGAAAACAACAAAAAACCACGGTGTTCACCAGGGCTTCATTTTGAAAACCCTTAAAAGACCCCCTTGTCATGAAACCACCCTTGTTCTCTGGTGACCCTATTGTAATTCCCAAAGGATACGTTTTGATATTCTTCATGTCCTCACTGAAACTGGGTATGCGGTTATTCAGGCATGCGAAACGCCCGTTCAACGCAAAGTATGAAACGCACAGCACATACCCAAACGGCTCACTTAACTCAACTTTCTGAAAAGCCCTTATTCATTATTATCATATGGGGTTTTACATATCGTAAAGGCTTGTAATGTTTACGTACCGCATTCTTACACCCAGAGCCCTTCATATACGAGTTTATATCCCTAATTCTCCTGCATAGAAATGAAATTGGTATTCGAGTACATTTACCTGTCTAAAGTTGTTTCTAAAGCCTATAAATAGAGAGAAGCACCCCACCTCCAACATAACGGCACTAGATTGATTCTCTTCGAAAACACCTCACTCCTTCCAGCTTTCTAAGCTTCATGAGATCTTACGAGTCTTGTATACCGATTCAATTCGGCCCGCCAGTTCCCTGTGACACAACAGTTACTTGTTCAGAAGAGTATACCACTATATCATTTGCAGATGTGCTGCAACTCACTGTACCCAAGCAAGGTGAAAACTATCATATAAGAAGCGTCCAGAACCCAAGTACGGACGTAATGAAAGAGCTGCGACAAATCTATATTGATGTTACTAATCTTCCCAGTCATGACGTCTTGCTCCAAAAGGCTCAACTAACCCGCCTACTCTCCGATCGATATCATATTGCCATGTGCATCCAAAACCTTAAAACAACACATCATACCCCTAATATTTGGAGCTTGTTCAGTCTTTCCAGATGTTTGTATTCATCTCTCGTCTTATGACTTGCTCACACATTGATGAAAGGTATCATAGGCGGGACAGTTACTTTTGTTTTGAGAGGTCCTAAAAATTCCCTGTTTCGCTTTGCCCGCAAGGCTTTGTTCCATTGCTTCACCCAGAGTGACCTGAATATTGTGATTGGAGGGAGTGCAAAGCACTTTTTGACTGCAGTGTGCGGACAGTTATGTAGAACCCCCTTCAATCGCAGCATTGCATACTCATGGAGGACTAGATCAATACTTCAATTTGCGGGGTCTTTATTAACCAGTCTGCTTCCTGTCAACATAGCCTTATATGTCACACATCTTCTCATCCCTTCTGGCAAAACACTGCAATCCGAAGTGACCAAGAAATGTATCGCTTACTCTCTAAGCGGCTCACTGACGGGTGGCTTTACATACCTCTTGGATGTCTGGATTCTATCTAGAGTAACAAGAACCTATGCAAATACAACCTACACATTGCACCGTAATATACCACCTAGATCCCTACATCATGCCGCAGTGAACGCCGTAAAACGCTCTATACGCTGTGCATTCTTCATAATCGCGCCGGTAACTACATGTCGGCTGATTGGCTTAAAGATGTTCTCCTGAAATCTAGCTGCTTTCACATCAAGTCTTTTCTCCTCACGGAATTTAGGTGGTACACGAACCCCGATCCTAGTCGCCAATATAGCTGCCGGTAGTTGCATTCATGGCGCCGGCAGCATGAGTGGACATGGGCGAGGGCACTTCCAATTTTCATAGGTAGTTGGCTGTAAGAAAGAAGCAGCAAAGCAAGGTGTGTGGGGACGTAGGCTGTACAAATCGATGGAGACGTAAGGTGGGCGTGGCGTTTGAGTGGACAGGCGGCGACACCAGCCACCGACGAGGGTGAATTGGATTTGGGCGTATTGGTGTCCGAGCAGGTGGTCGGTGAGCTCCATGAGCATTGGGAGAATGTCCAACTGCTTTTTACCATTCGTTTACATTGTTCTACTTGTGTGGGACCACCAGAGAGCAACAACACTGCAAACGCTGCCGGTAGTGGCATTCATGGCGCCGGCAGCATGAGTGGACATGGGCGAGGGCACTTCCAATTTTCATAGGTAGTTGGCTGTAAGAAAGGAGCAGCCAAGCAAGGTGTGTGAGGACGTAGGCTGTACAAATCGATGGAGACGTAAGGTGGGCGTGGCGTTTGAGTGGACAGGCGGCGACACCAGCCACCGACGAGGGTGAATTAGATTTGGGCGTATTGGTGTCCGAGCAGGTGGTCGGTGAGCTCCATGAGCATTGAGAGAATGATATCTTTATCGTTGCATCTATCTACTGTTCTAAACCTCACTTACTTGCGAGCTCGAAGTGAAAGCGTTGTTGTTTATTGTCCAGGCCGTTGCTGGTGCTTTGCTAAACCATCGCGCCTGGCTTGCACATCGATATGGTGCGCCTACTCGAAACAACCACAACGCTCGGCCGATTAATCTGCGTGTTCGAGTTTCTACGCCCACTGGCATACTCCCTCGCCCACGCGAGCGGACTCTCTCGCGTGGCGGAGCACTAACTGGGCAAGAAGAACGTGCACGGCGGTGCCAGCCACCTCGGAGGCAACGTAATGGGCGCGGCAATCGCGGCTCGCGTGATAGGCACGGTGCAGTTACCTTCGGTAGAATCATTCAGCACAGCAGCGGCACTGCTGCTAGGGCTGCTCGCGTACGACGTGTGGTACCCACTGGGTATTCGGCACGGACGTGATAGCGGCCGTAGCAGTAGAGCTACAAACGCCGCCGCGACTGGCCTTACCGGGCGTCATACTCGGGCTGGGCGACGTCGCCGTTCCAGGCCTAATCGGCGCACGTCCGGGCGCGATATGCCCCAATAACGCGCGCCCTTACAGCCGAGTCGCCACTGCAGTTTGTGTTTGAAGCTTTGCCTTACGCGTCCCGCTTTTGACGTATTTTGAAACTGCCAATTTCGCATGGCCGCCGCGCCCCTCTTTCCAGCTCCCAACTGCAACTCTGCGTCTGAGCTTTCCGTCGTAGCACTGTCCGTTACCGTCGGGAGTCTTGTGAAGAAGAGTGAAATATGAATACCAATGCCTCTGAACTTCTAAAGGCTATGGAGCAGCGTATGGCAAAAATTGAAAAAAGGATGGAAGTCTTGGAAGAGATGGAAGTATGTGAAGAGATGGAAAAGCTTGAGGAGGAAGGCTCTGCTAAACGTGTGAACAACCTTAGGAACGAGTTAACAGGTGAGTTCTCGTTTTGTATGTCTGCTTTCTACAGTTTGGACTTGTGTTCACGAACACTGGTTTCTGACGTACGTTTTGGTGGGATAATGTCGGCTGCAACTTCTGCAGAGAGAGTGGCAGCAATTGCTACAGCGCGAGAGGAGTTGAAACGTTTGGGAATGGAATTGATAGAGAAAATGAAACAACAAGTAAGCTTTATCTATATGTGCTTTGGAATATTATCATTGTTCTAACTTGTTCTTGCAGAGGAGACGCCTGCTGAAGAGCCGCAACGCAAATGACGCCCTCAGAGCTCCGATTAGAAGGCTGGAGCGAACCGTCTGGATTTTGCGACTGCTTGTTTGGAGTGCTTTTGTTATGGTAATCGCACTTTTTCTAGTTTATCAGAGTCTTGAAGGAAAGAGAAAGACACAGAGTACAGCCACCCCAGAGTACTCCATAGAATCTTTGCCCGGTATCATAACCAGCACGCACTCAGGAAGCAGCAGTAGTCACGCTGCTTTGACTTCCTGTGACAACCCTCTCTGAACGTTTACGCTCGCGCCCAAAAGCCGTCACTATGGTGTGCCCTTCGCCGAGCTCTCTTGCCACGCGCATGGCGCCCGCCACGGTGGTGCCGGACTACATGTCGAGACACAGGACCTCCTCCTGCATCAGTTTGTAAACCACGTCCAACACCTGCGTGCACTGGTGCGCAACAAAAAACGAACAAACAGTAAATGACCACGCGCGCAGGCCACGTACCGGAGTCATTAACTCGGACTTGCCGTAGATCTTGCAGCCGGTTCGCGGGAGGAGCGCCGCAACTTGATGAGGGGGGATCGTGCCGATGGCGTCCACGATGCTGTAAAACAAATTGCCGGCAAGCACGCGGCGCGGCGGGAGCGGCTTGGTGGCGGGAGCGGCTTGGTGGCGGGAGCGGCTTGGTGGCGGGAGCGGCTTAGTGGCGGGGGCGGCTCAGTGGCGGGAGCGGCTTAGTGGTGGGAGCGGCTTAGTGGCGGGAGCGGCTTGGTGGCGGGAGCAGCTTAGTGGCGGGAGCGGCTTGGTGCCGTGAGTGGCTTGGCGGTGGTGTCTTGAGCGGTGGCGTCTTGAGCGGTGGTGACTATCATTAGAGGGTGGCGGCGGGTTCGTGGGGGGAGCGACACTTGAGTGCAACGGAGCCAACAGGGAAGGGAAACGTGGGACGAAGAGGTGGCGGAGCGGGATGATAGGCGTATGCTGGCCTTTTGATAAGACGCTTTTGCGCCCGGGGTGCCACGTACGTGGAGCATGTTGCCATCATTCTAGGGTATCTGCATCCACATACACAAAGGAAGGTCATGATATGATGAGAAGGCGGGGGTCTTGCAGATGGAATGGTGGTAGGCTGACATATCTTGTCAGGTTCTACCAGGTAGACTGACATATCGGGTTAAGGGTTACATATCGGTTCAGTGTATCAAAAGGTTGATCTTTACACGCATACCTGGTAGGGGTTGAGCTTTACTTGAAGCTTCCAATATAAATCTACCGTTGCACAAGACTGACCACCAACATGGTGTGACGTTTGCGAAACGGCCGGGCGTCTAATTCTGGTCCGGTTGGCGAAAGTTCCCGCCAAGAGTGAGTGATGTTTCTGTAAGCGCTCGGAGAGGTGTTCAACTCTCGTTACTTGTATGAGTTCGGAGAGAGAAGGGTAGGGCTGCGGAGCATGATTCAGGGAACTTTCGACTTCAAGCACAAACGCTATGCCGCGCAGAGTCGTTAGGCCCAGTCTACTGCTTAAAAGCTCGGCACGCCACACTTGCCCCGCAATCGTAGCTGCATTGACCTTCGACGCCATCTGAAGTTGAAACGTTGGATATGGTGAGGTGCGTTACACGATCACAGACTCGCGCCCTGCAAGAATTGTCCGCCAATACCATGGGTGAGGCACCTAGAGATCTGCCAGAACCTGTCCAGAGGAAGAAGGGAAAGGGGAATGCCCGTCATGCTGCCAAAGAAATCTACAAGGAGACGGGGCGCGATGTGCGTGAGGGTCCGAATCTAAGCGAAAAACCTGAAGTGAGCGATGCCTCAAATATGAGAGATGAGCCCAATGAGCCCTATGTGGGAGATCAGCCCGATGAACCTGTGAGGGGCAATGAGCCCAAAGTGAGAGATCAGCCCGATGAGCCGAACGGCGATGAGGAGCCTGAAGTGGAAGATCAGCCTGACCAGCCCGTAAACGACAATGAGTCCGAAATGGGCGATGAGCCCAATGAGCCCGAAGAGGGCATTGAGCCCAATGAGCCCGAAAAGGGCATTGAGCCCGAGAAGCCCGAAGAGGGCAATGAGCCCGAGAAGCCCGAAGAGGGCAATGAGCCCGAGAAGCCCGAAGAGGGCAATGAGCCCGAGAAGCCCGAAGAGGGCAATGAGCCCGATAAGCCCGAAGAGGGCAATGAGCACCATGAGCCCTAAGATGGCGATAGGCCTCATGAGCCCAAAAAGGGAGATGAGCCGCTTGTGGATGGGCTTGAGGAACAACAGGTCAATTGGGACGGGAGCCGGGCCACTGACTCCTCGGAATGTAAAGAATTGGAAAGCTGTATTGAAGAGTACTTGGATTGTGAGGAATTTATGGGAGTGGGAAGCACCGAGAAGCCAGAAGCTGCGAACGAGCCCTTAGCCAATGCTATAGAGCGGGTTGATATATGTCAAGAGGATGATATGAGCAAGGCAGAAAGCGAAACTTTCATTAATGGTACAATACCCGACATTCTGCGCTGGGCCATTCACTACCACCGAAGGATGTCGGTTGCAGGCACCAATATCACATTACCAAGGCCGCCTGCAATTGCTGTCGGAGAAAGCGTCACATTTTGGAACGGAGGAAAGCGGTTCTGGGAGAACGTTACCCGCTTCGCGAGTGGTATGCCTCCTTTTGGACAATTCGAGAATGTACTGTACGCTATGGAGCGATATCCGTCCTCGGTCCTAGTACATACTGGCTTCAAACTCCTCTTTGAGAAGTAAAAGAAGATCGGGAACAAGTCAGTTCCAACTCTCATACCAAGCTCTAATGTCTTCTTGGAGTTCAGTGTGCTGAAGGCCAACAGCATCGCTAAAGACTGGTACGAGGAAGATTCTCACACGAGACTGCAAGAGGCTGCAGTCCACTTGACGGCCGTGGCTGAGTATGTATTGCGATGTGCTTTCATCTCTTTTCAACCCGGTAGCAATGCATTATTCCCTAGCATGCTCACAACGAGCATAACAATGGCCGGAAGTGAAGAAGATCCCCTGCTAGTGCTTCCGAGCTCGAAAGGACTGTTGAGGGATCTATCGGAAGAAGACGCTTACGACTGTCTCAATCTTGCTATGAAGGACGCTCACAATGCAGTTATCCGTGGTAGCGCAGTCTCGGGTAGAAAGAATGGCAAGAAACGATGTAACTCCACCAGTCGTGAGCGGCTCAAACTCCAGAACCTCCTGGATATCCCCTCAGAAGTTTTAAACCTACTGATTGCGAACTTGAGAGAGTCCGTAACTACGACAGCATCAGCTAGGGAAAGATCTGAGGAGCTCGATTCCGACGAATTCGAATACCAGATGAAGAAGATATTTCGTGGAGTTATGGCTCTCTACAGACATGTTGGGATGAAGTTCTTTGTGGATGTATTTGGATCCGAGTGAGTCTTCGACTCCAGCGTGGGACCAAGTGGATTTGGATTTACGTCTATTCCTCTGCCCAAAGAGAGGTGTAACTGTAAATGGGATCATTTCTCGATGCGACAGAAGTCGCTCTCTTTTCTGTTAGGAGAGATATCGCTTTTGAAGAACGTAACCCATGAATTGTGACAGCTTGTTGTCACCACCAAATTGAAGATTGCTATTAAACATCCATCTGTCCCCTGTTCCCAGACTTCAAACGACTCTGCATTATTCTCCATGCAGTGTCAAAGAACATGTCTAACTCACAGTTTAATGCTGGCGTTCGGTGACGAAATGCGAGCGCAATACCTCGAAGTTTTAGAAGCCATCCCAATGGATGAGCAATGTCGTAGGCTTCCCTAAGGCGGTCTATCGGCTCGTAGTCAATCCATGTTTGTAAGTAGCGGTCGCGTTCTGCGGCGGAAATGTCTTCATGGATCAGATGGAAGTCGTAAAAAGGGTGAGATAGGGCAGCAAAGTGCCAGTCGTAAAACATTGTCTCCTTCCTACTCTCAGGATCTTTCTTCAATCCTGCATTGCAGAAGGAGAGGTATCCATGCGTCAACGTTAGCGGAATGGCGTACTCGTCCAAACTTCAAGGAAAGTGATCGAAGGTCGCCGCGGAAGCGTAGGGCCCTTGGGAGACACTTGGCGTCCTCATCACAGAGCTCCAGAGCCAGTATCCTTATGTCGTTTCCAGGGTCATCAGTCAGGTAGACAAATCAAGATACGTTTGTCTCACCTGAAGTGACATGAAGAACAGCGAAGACGCCGTCAAAATCCTCACCCGGCTGAATTATGGACAGAACAATGCGAATGTGCCCGATGAGCTTGGAGACGTACACCCAAACAGGCCATTCTCTCGCGGATTTCATTGCGGTGCTTAAGAGTTTAGACAGTGCTCAGAATTGAAGAAGAAAAGCCGGCAGTCGCTCCAGAAGCGAAGACCAGCCTTGGCACAATGTCCCCTGACCATTTCGATGCCAGGGCAAAAGCTTTTTGGCGCAAATGAGAGCAACCCTTCACCCTTGGGCAGCAATTGCAGCAGGCTCTGGTTAGCTGCTGACCATTATCAAAGGCACCGTTGTACCTCGGCATTGCAGACCCCGCGCGTGGTTTTTCGTCACACAGCAGTACGATGCATCGGTAATTCAGCACTGGCGATCGTCTGCAACCTTCGGTTCATCGGTGCAGCTCTCATCCGCTCACTCGCCGCTCACGTCCGATGTATTTCTCTCCACCAACCGCTTGGCACCACTGGCTCCTTCCTCAACGGTTCTCCGCTTCGCAGATGCGACTATTCTCGCCACCGCTGCTCCACACTCCCACCCCACTATTGACTTCCGCTCAAAAGCTGCCGCTGTTGGAGTGATTCCCCTCACGTGGACTCGCAAAGAGCAGCAACCAGCACTTCGAGAAACGATCACAGCTCGACTGATTGATCGCTCATTACGCGCTGCAACACCTGGCGCACATGTCTGTGTGAACGTTTTTGGAACCCGACGCACCTCAGACCCGCCTTTGGATGCACTCGCTGTCAATGCTGCTTCGGCCGCTGCTGCTGCGCCACCAGCTTGGAAAGAGCCTATTGCAGCTGAGCCTGTGGCATCAAAAGCACTGCTCTCTACGTTTGTTGCCATAAGTGAACAGCGACGCGTGCTCTGCCTTTCGATTCAGGCAGCTAATGCAGCGGATTCTCTCATTACCGATGCCGTAGCGGAGGCTTTAGAAGCGGCTGTTCTTCTTATTCAGCTGCAGAAGGGTTATCATCGAATGGTCTTAGATCTGCGAGAGCGAGAGGGCTTGTCCTCTTTCCCAAGACAACAACCGCATCCGCAACAGCAACCGGAGTCCTTTCTAGTTCCGGACGAAACAGTCACAAATCAAATCTTCCAACACGCCGTTAAGATATTCGACCAAGCCTTTGCAAAGTGCAGAGATCGCCATGGAAAAGCACATCGAGCGCACGTTTTAACAACTACACAGTAACAAGTACTCGATCATTTCGAAGCGTATAACCCCTCCCATGTTTGTCGCATCATAGATGCAGCCGCTCGTGAGGCTTTTCCCTCTAGGATCTTCAAGGACCGATGTCGCCTTGATGGGCGTGCGCCTTCTCAAGTCCGTCGGCTACGAGCAGAAGCTGCTGTATTGCCTGGTGATGTACATCGCTCTTACTTATTTGAGCGAGGCGATACCCAAGTGCCCGGTCATGCCACCATAGGGCTTTTGGCTCGGGCGGCAAAGGTTGAAAAACACACTGATGGAGCCGATCAGAGACCCTTTTTTGTTCACTGCACTTGTCCTTCTTATGCTACCGGGGAGCCTGGTGGTCCGTCTTCTTTATCGAGAACGAGGACAGTTTGAAGCGGCTCGGCTGGGTCGTCGGACGTAATTGAGGCTGCGACCGGGGCGCACGCGCGCGTACAGAGCCATGTGTTCACCGAAGGAGCTAGCGGTATCGAGAGAGCTTGCGGCAGTGAGTGTGGCGGCGTTTCCGCGCGGATGCATTTGAGAAAGTACAGCTGAGGGAGGGTGCGGAGAAATGTCAGCAATGTTTCTCTGCAGCGTGAGCGTCAAGCGCAGCACATGCATGGAGTGCAGCAGCGGGCGCGCGTGCGTGCGCACTTGTGCACTTGGTAGTGGTCGCACGCGCATGTTGGGATAGAAAAATGGCGCATGCTGAACGATGGCGCTTTCCATGGTGGTGATCGGAAGCCAGAAGAGGACATTGTTGCACGCGCGCTTGAGCAAAGAACGGGAAGGGGAGCGAAAGCAAAGCACAGAGCGCATGCAGCAGACGGGCGCGAATGGTGAGTTCGAACATGGCAGAGGCAGACACGCCACGACGATGAGCTCGGAATAGATATGTTAGTACGCAGCGCTGCGCAGCGCGAACGGCACCTCTGCCGAATAGAAGCGCACCAGCGTGTGGGTGTGTTGTTGCTCACACAGTTGTACTACGGCAGAGATGAGCAAACAGACGTCAGTCTCGTGAGCTGCACGCTGCGAACTTTGCCAACTCTCGAAAGGAACGCGGTGGATGATTGGCTTAGAAACGCTCCGCGCGCAGGAGAGCTGTCTCAAGTTTGGTGTGATGAGCGCGAAGCGTTTGCGTATATAAAGAAGTGCTCAGTGCGCGCCACACTGGCGTCGGGCCGTGCCGTCGCGATAGCGTGCAGAGTGCTGGCGCACGCGCGTGCGCCAGCACTCTGCACGTTCACGCCGTGGTGGCGTTACACGCGCTGTCACTCTTTGTTATCGTAGTGCGGCGCGTGCTGCTGCTCGCCGCCTTCGTGTTCGACGTCGCCGTCGTGCGCACTCGGGAGCGCGCTCGAGCTCGAACAGCGCGCATGCAGGTAGCAGCTGTCGGCGCGACGCGTGGTGACTAAGAAGCGGCTGTGCCTAGCACAGGCGCTGACCATCATGCATAGCACGCCGGCAGCGACGCGCCCGTCGTTGCACAGCGCGCACCCGTTGCCGCCGCATCTTGCGCCGCGCCGTGGGCATCTGCAAATTTTGGCATCGCAACGTTCCGCGCTTGTCGCGCGCGAGCGCGCATTGATCTGCATAGCCGCGCCGCCAAACTGCCGGCGCCGCCACATACACGCGCCGCCTCTGTTTTCAGGCTCCCGCCGCAGTTTGCTTGCCCTTCGTGCGTGTCATGCTGCATGACTCATGCACCGCCGCGCGTGTGAAGCAAGAGGGCCCACAAGCGCAAATCGCAGACAAAAAAAAGGCATGTATGGTTTCCACCCCCGCTGCCACCGGCGCGCGCCCGCCCTTAAGCCTCCTTGTACCCCCACTCCCCCCACAAACGATACATCTCATGGGACAAGATGGAGCCTCGTTAATGCTGGTCATGCTTTTCATGGCAGTCACCTCCTCTGGAGCGTCAGAACAGATTGCCTTTTCTTTTCTTCTCTTATATCATGCGATGTGTTCAGGACATGTATCAACCCCAATTACTCAGGGCAGCAAGTGATCTTTCTCTCTCGTGTTGTGATTCTGGTCTTTGGACTCATCATGGGAGAACTTGGTATCGCTCTGCATCATATTGGTGTCAACTTGGACTTTCTGTACAAGGAAATGGGGGTATCCATTGGTCCCGCAGTTGTTCCAGTCGCTTATTCAATATCCTGGGGTCGTTGCTCTTCACGGGGGCCGTTATAGGAGCCTGGACTGGGTTGATCTGCAGTATGTCTATCTGGTTTGCATACGGAGCTTCATTCAGGGTGTAACCATAGGGAACCTGCAAGAAGATGAAGTGATGTTGGCTGGAAATCTGGCTTCTATTCTATCGTCCGGGCTGGTGTGCACAATAGTGAGTATCTTCAAGCCCGATGACTGTGATTGGAGCACAACAAAGACCATTCCTTTGATCGAAGATGAAGAGGAACGAGACAAACGATTGGTGACTACAGAATGATTATAGACGCATTGCGAGGCAAGGATATGGAATTAGATGAAGAATATGGAAGTGTGAAAGAAGGGCTAGGAAAGACGGAGGCACTGGAACTGATCAGGGAGCCTGTGACGCTTTCTAGTTCATGGGTGTTGCGCAATGACCGGGAAGTATGGTTTCAGCTATACGGGAGACTAGTAGGAAGCAGTGAGGAAGACGAAATACGGGAATACTTGATCAAAGCGAGGCAATACGCAGAGAAACCCTGGATTCGATGTGCTCATGGATTGTTGAAGCAAGCTGGAGGTGTTGTAGAACGAAGTTGGAACATGGAGGGAGAGTTACTATGTGCGTGTTTTTGTCGAAATCGTACTTCTTCATCCACAACGGCTGCTCGTTTTCGTTTCATGAACCTTGAGAAACTGGTTGTATTTTGTTTCCTTTTAGCGTTCTTTTTTCTTGTGATGCTGCGCTTTCTACCCATCACAATTCCACAATTGTATCCCCAAGGGTAAGCTGACGTTTGAAAGAGAATATTGTTACGGTGGAACGATGACTGGTGGCACGACACCGAATTATAGCACGTCTGTGTCCGAATGTCCTGGAGCCTGGAAAGAGTTTAAAAAATCCTATGAAATCCCACGTGGTCAATTATTGGCAATCATCGGGCCTTTTATGTGTTAACAAATATCTTTCGAATCTCAGCACTCAAAAAGGTGCGCCAGTGGCGATGTTCTCCTTCACGGTCCGTATGGTATTTTCGGTACCTCTGGTACCTCCGCTCACGCTCCTCCACGATGGAGGCTCCACCGCAGCAATTAAATTGACGAGCTCTACTTGGATGGTGATCAGGAGAATACTGTACTCTTTGCTACTAAAAGGTGATGTACGCACAAGAATCTTGAAGAGCGCAGCAGATGCAGGGAAGATGTAGTACGTAATTTTCGAGCTTGTTTCACCTGCAATATCTGTGTTGTGAGCACAAGAGGATTGAAGCGCGCAGCCTGGTGGCAGCAACAGTTAACTTCTGAACACATTTCCAGTTACTCGTTCTATTTAGTTGCTAAACCATCCCAGCTGTGCCTTTATCCCCGCCGCAAATGTCCGTTAATCGTCCAGATTGGTGGTCCCGTTATCAGCCGCTCAGCTGTGCTGTGGAGGGCAAAAGTGGTACAAGATCTCAGTTTCAATCCATGGTGCAGCGCTGCGCCAAGGTAGGCGTCGACATCTATGTGGATGCGATCATTAATCATATGGCTGCTTTGGATCGTAACTTCCCAGATGTTCCGTACTCTCCGAATGATTTCTATAGCTGTGTCACGCCCATCAACTACAATAATGGTTTCGACGTGCAGAACTGTGACTTGGTCGGTTTGAACGATTTGAAGACTGAATCTGAATACGTTCGTAATAGGATTGCGGGGTATATGAATGACCTAATTAGTCTAGGTGTCAAGGGCTTTCGTATCGATACCGCAAAGCATATGCCCTCTGATGACATTGCTGCTATCATCGCCAAGTTTCACAAGCTCGTGTATATCTTTCAAGAAGTAATTGGCGCAATTGGTATGAAGTAAAGTCACTCAAAGAAGATCTTGGAAATCAACGCCGCTTTTCGGTACATGACAAAAAGAAAAATGGCTGTATGTGTGACGAAAGCATGAAGCACGTTGGGTCAAAGTTTCTAGCAAGCAAGGAAGCCTTGCGAGTTCAGCTACAATCGCAAACTGAGAAGGTGCTTGCTGAGGCTACTAAGACCATATTCGATATCCAACAGAAGCATATTCAAGACTTGAACCTTCCCTTCCGAAACTTGAAGCAAAGCCCATGCAAGCGGAATCCGAACAAAATTTCTGTTTCGGTCAATTCGCACAAACCTCCCTGTGGCCGGAACAGTCCGGTAGAGAACGATGAGGTGAAACAAGCTCTGGGCAGAACTCTGTCCATATTGTAAGTTCCTTTTGTCTTTATTATTCTTAAACACTAGTTTCAGCCAAACAACTAACACATACCTCACAGCACGTCAAATTTGTCTGCGATGTCTACAGATGAAGTTGTATCTCAAGCATTTCAGGAAGGTTCTGCGGCGGTGGACCCTAGAGTACTAAAATTGATATTCATGGAAAGTCTTCATCGCAGCAGCTTCAAAATATATGGTCTTGAAAGAGAGTGGCGTGAGCTCAGCAATGCTGTGGATGAGAAACTGAGAACCCTAACTACCGCAACGGACGGAGAAAAGCCAAGACTTTTGGAAGAACCGGTGGAGATGCCACGCCGTGTGCACTTCAAGCGCAGCGACGATCGTCGTGCATGTCGAGCCAGAGAACAAACTGCTGATCCAGTTAGTCGCGTCAACGATACCCTTTTCTTCACAGCAAATTCATACGACGTTCTTTGCAGCGCAATTTCTAAAGCGTGGCGCTGCTGGGGACGTCGTTGGGGGACCACCATGGGGACGGCTGGGTGCCGCTTGCCGCAACTCCGCAAGCCCGTGCGACGGCAGGGAGATCAGCGTTATGTACAATAAAAATGCAGTGGAAGCACGTGAAACGATTTTTGTCAACATGGCCTATGTTTTTCTACTCTACATACTCCGCATCGTAACGCGCTACTTGTTTGAAGGGTATTCATCGACCACCTCTCCGAAGTACTGTGAGCTTCACCAGAGGTCTTCAGGGTCTCTCAGTTTACTCTGTAGCCGGCAATCCTCATAATGGATCGACTGGGTGGTAATCTAAGCCATGCTACACTACGATTGCTCGCTGCATGATCAATGCGGGTGACAACTTGCAATTCATCACCGTATTCATACTACAAAACCGTCCAGCGGCGTTCGTTTTCGTCTTGGACGGCTGCTGCCGACGCAAGCTCTGCTGTCCATCCTTTCTTTTGCAACTGTTTCACTCTCGCTCTCTTTGTTTCGCAGATTTATTTTCATTCCGGCCACCCCCGCAGGAGTAGATAGAGCCTCCTGGGCTCTCCTGAAAGCTATGAGACCTTCCCATATTTGTAGCAAAGCATATGGCTCTGCCGATTCGTATCTCATACATTGTTCCGAAACAATAAAGATGATCCGATAATTCCATATCAAGAAAGCAATAGTACCCCCTAGAACCGCATATGTGCGGCATTCTAAATGAGAAACACTCTGAATTCATCAGAGGGGAGCTAGCTGCCCGCATGGCAATTGATTTATTCACTTTCACAAAAAAGGAATTTTCCGGCATGACATGGTATCTCAATCTGCTTTTCTTCACGCCACGATCTTGAGAGTTGTTGATCTTGGCAAGTACAGAGCCGCGCGTTGAAGCTGCGGTTTCTTGTCGCGCATTCCTTACGCCTGGGCCACGCTTCCCATATCCTACGTCGTCGACAGAAAACACGCAGCCCACGCCGGAAGTTTTTATGGCTTTAGAAGACTATCCGTTCTCAGGTAAGGGTTACTGAGACGAAAGTAAACGTGCAAAGAATGTCAATGACAAGCGATGGCTTCATCAAGTACCCAGAATTGCCTACTGGAACTGATGTGTGCAAACTAAGTGATCATGCTTACGACTCTCTAGTGTATCAAATTTCTGATGACGCTAGCAGTTCAAGCGTGGAAACTTTTGTTCAAGATGAGCACGTCAGCTCACGAGCTCGTATCGTTTTCCGCGTCGGCAGCGATGATGTTTTGCGCGTTAAAGTAGGTCGGAGTGAACACCAGATTGAAATTGTGTCGGATCTACCGGGAACAGATCGAGTTTTGCGTCCCAGCAACTCACTAAAGCTGTCGAGCAGACAAGTGAGAGTGTACAAAAAATGGAGTCAGTTGCTCATGACAGGTCAGGTGTACTTTACTGGTCCTTTTGCGTGTGTGAATCGCATCACAGGCGCTTCCCCCGAATTCCAAGCACAAGTTGAAGCCGATTGACCTGTGCCGATCCATATAGATGAAATCCCAAACGGGTTGCTAGGTTTCAAGGTCCGTTCATTGGGACTGAGCAGAAGTATCGGAAGGAGGATCTACCATGTCTCGAACAGTGGAGATGTGAACCTGGGGGAAGTAAACAACGAAGTTATATATCTCGGAAGTGGTAGACTGCGCAGCGTATATTTCGAGTCAGATAGTTCGTCAGATGATGACTACATGGGAGAAGGAGAAGACGAAGAAGTAGCTGACGACATTTGCGATTGTGAAAACTTGGTATTGCGCTACAGAGAGGTAGCTGCAAAGTACAATCTTGAAGCATTCGCCGATCAAGTACTTCGTGATGGCCTTCAACACCAAGCTAAAAACAGCAGCATAGAAGATGTTGAACGTAGAACAGTGCTCCACGCCTTCCGCAAATACCCTTTTACAGGGTTTATGGAAGTTGCAGAAACATTTCGCTTTGAGGCATTGCTCCGTCCTAAGCCAAATACGTCGCATCGAGGGAGATGGGTGTATCGAATAGCAGCAACGCGGCTACGGGATCTAGTAGATTTTGATGCAAAGGTATGCAAGGGAGAGTATGAAGTTATTAGAATCGACGTGCGCCGCCGATACATGACAACCAGAAGGGACGTAAGAAAAGTGCGAGAAATATGTCGCCTAGCGAGCTGTGTGTGTGAGATCGCTCGTAAGTCACAGTTGTCCATACAAGAAGTACACCGGCTCTTTCTTAAAGTTCCAGGTTCGCACACAAACCACGTTTTCGGAGCTTGCTATGCACACCGAAGAGGAGTGTATAGCGGGGAAAGGACGGAGAGCGAACCAGGATGCATTTGTTTGGAGAACGCTTTGAGGCTTCGAGATGTCGTAGGTGTTATATGCAACCAGTTTGGCACACCGATACGCGAGACGCGCTCTGGGTTGTTCCCTGTTATCGAGGCTCGTAACGGGTACGCTCACATTTGTTCTTGGACGAAAGAGGACACGATGTTGCCAAGTGGAGTAGATCTTGACACAAAGATTGCAGGGATCATCAGACCATAATATGCGAAATCAACCACATGACAAACATGCAGGGAAGACTTGAGTTGAACAGTCAGAAAACGTCGGCCAATCATCCGGAAAGAAAGTAAGAATGAATGTTATTGCACGGTTACTGGTGTAGTCCCTTCCGACAAGCGGCGCGTGTGGCCGACGGCTGTGAGCCGATGGGGCCCCTCTCCGACCGCTTCCAGGATGCTCGTCAAAGTCCCATGTCCCGTAGTACTCGACGAGCCCATTTCGTTATGCAAAGTAGAGAGGAAACCCCCCCTGATGCAGCGCAACTGAATATCTTTTCATTCTCCTTCACACGGCGGGATATATACTTGCAAGATATGCAATAATCCGTTTCCGATGCCGAAACCTCTGACTAGAGGTGGGGCCATGAAACTCGTTGATCAAGTTTACTACGAAATCGAAGAACATGTAGTTTCCTGTATCTTGATTCCAGTAAATATTCGAACACCACAGATCGTTGTGTGTTACGGTTGCTATGATGGAGGGCAGCGTTGGATCAGGGGCACAGCCGGTGGGCATGTAGAACGGGCGGTATGGGTGGCGAGTATGTACGAGGTATGGGGAGTAAGGCAGTGTGGAATAAGATGGACGGAAGGTGGGGGGCTATGGGATGTTGCGTGAGGAAGAAGCGCTGTGTGCTTTTCAAGGGGGAGGGGAGGGACGGAAGAGGTTGGTAGGGTGGGAGAAGAAGCGGGTGGAAGGGATGGAGAAAGTAAAAGCTAACTTACGTATACATGCATCGTTTCTGACACGTTAACGTCGTCTGGTAGCTCGATGAACGTTATATGACGCGAAGCTACATGCAACAGTTCAAAACAAAAACGCGGATCTCATACTTTCTCGATCTTTCGATGGAGACACAAGTTGTGCACAGTTCGATAACGCATGGCAGATCGCCACACTGATTGCAAGCGATTATGTAAATGAAGTTAGTGGCTCGCTAAACTCCCCCAGTGTTCTCTTCGGTGAGAATTGAGTACATGAATTCATGTTCTGATCAGCGGACTCCAACTCGCCTTCCACGCAAACGCCATTGTGGAGCTCAAAACGCAGGTTTCTGCCACACAGTGCTTTGATGAAAAAGACTAACGTGGTTTGCTCGGTAGATCTCCCCATTTCAGCAATGCATGATCGAACTTCACCTCGGTGATGAAGTAAGTGCAGGGAATTTATGTACAACTTCAAGAGCGATGAGCTACGTCGATGCACTACTGCACCGATTTAAAGCAATGCTGGGACTTGCTAGATATTGATTCCTTTACCAGCCTTGAGTTACACTAGAATACGAGCCACCACAGGTTGTACACAGACTCACCAGTTGACCGACACAAGGTGGATGTACGACTGTACGTGTACAGGATTGTGCAAAGCCGTTTCTCTTATCAATCGTACAGGTTGACGATGTTTTCACGGCTTCTATCTACCACTAGACGCAGAGCTGGTTATTGAGCACCAGTAGGCAACTTGTTACCGCGTTGACAACAGGCAACGCACGTTGTAGTACCAAACAATACACGTAGAGGATGAAGCAAACGGTTAGTGGTCTACCTGCCTTGAACCGATGGATTTGTGTATACTCAGCAAGTAGATATTGTGAGCTGGTTAGCGCGTGTTTCGCCACAACGAATGACTTCACATACCGTTGGTAACGTTTTACACCGATGAGGTTCATCGGTGTACGCCGGTGCATAGTACTGTAGTGTTAGCGCTGATGAAAATGGTTGCAGTGCTGCATGACAAGAATTTGAAATTTGAACAACCCATCGTGGAAGGAACAGACATCACTCGTGGTTGTGTTTGATGGCACAGTTTCATCATGCATCTCAGGCCTTGCGCCCAACCCCTCTTCCCCCGTCTCGCGTTGCTCGCGTTTTCGTCGAGCCGTCTTTGTCCTGCCCGGGCTTCCATAAGCAGCCCGTCTCACACGCGTATTGCGCTCAACCCGCGTGAAGTCGCCTTCCCAAACGCCCTCGCCGTAGTCTCTCGCTGCCTCTGATATTGACGTGCCGTGCCCACCGTTGAGCGTACCGCCGTTGCTGCACATCTCCGTACAGCCGTCGCCCAATACACTTGCGGAGCCGTTTGCCACCGCCGTGCGCACTAACGGTGCAACAAACGACCAGTACTTGCAGCTTGCCAACTTCACCAGTGCCAAGTACGAGTTGTTGGATGATCACCTTCTGTTTAAGCGCCACATGGATGATCCACAATCCGGCTTGATTCACCAGCGCCTCGCGTACAAGATCCGCCAGCTCTATGCCCAAGGCCGTGCCGACATGTGTGTGTGCGAGGTCGGCAACGTGCACCTTTTTGATTCATCTTCGTCGTCGTCGTCACCGAGCCCGCTCCCGTCTCGCCGTTCTTCTTCCGTGCTTGTGCCGCACATTACCACCACGTCCTTTAGCGCGCGCCAATCGCCGCATCGTCGTTCTCCACGGTCAGCCGCCTTCGTTGCTTCGCACACAAACACCTCCCCGCTCATGCATATCGAGATCACCAGCGAGCAAAGCTCTCGCCGCACTGACTTTACGACCAAATGGGTCAAGTACGCCCAAGGCGGTGTCAATGAGTGTGTTCTCTGTGCGTGCAAATGTATACCGCTTTCGGCAACTTTGGAATAGGTAAAGGGCGGTGCCAAACGATAAACGACGCTTGCTGTGCTCGTTTTCGCTTGGAGAACGCAAATTGAGCGATGAGGCGCTGCAAGCCGCGCGTTTCCTTGTTGCGCGTCGCATGAATACAATATGAGCTGCGTCCTCTGCCAGGATCCCGCAACCAAAACTCTGTGGAACACGGAACATCTTTGCAATTCTTGCTTTCAGTCGTACGTCAACAAGGAGGTCGTGGTATACCAAGCTAAGCACAGCTCCAAGCGAAGGGCGCTGCGGCCGTTCCCATTCTCGTTGGAGCACGACGTGGTATCCTTCCGCAGGCGATCCAAGTCAGCTCCGTTCGACTACCACGATCCTCGCCTCGAACGCCGCCTTCCACGGCAACCTGGTACGCCTCCCTCTCACTCCCCACACCCACCGTCACCTGAGGTGCTGTTAGGAGCAAATTCACCACAAACAAGCCAACCCCTCCTTTTCACGCCAGCACCACTTCAGCTCCCACTACCGTCTTCACCTTTGGCAATGGCTGCGTCCGGAAATGGCGGCACGAACAACGATCATTCATTCGTTTCTGATGACGATGACGGTCCATGGATTCAGGCCTTAGCGGCCACGAAGGAATCCTTCAAAGCTCGTGTCGACAAGCTTCGTGCAGAGATTGAAGCATTGAAAGCGGAGAACAACATGCTGAGACAGAAGCTGATTGACGCCAAACAGATACTGGCTCAAAGCAAGCAGTTGCAATCCGCAATGGACGCTCTACTGAATTGATGTCTTTCTCTCTGTTAATCGGAGTGTACCAGAAATATGTGGCCAGTAGCGGGGCGATGCGATGTTTTTTATTGAATCTGATGACCAGTGGTTGGTAGTTGGAATACTGCAGGTACCGTTGGTAAGCAATGCACGCCAGGTTGCGTGCACGGCGAGATTTGGAGCGTAAACTGCGCATATTATTCACGATGACGGTTCTTTCTTGCATCAGTAGTTCATACTTTGTGCGCAAGTTGTCGTTTTGCTCCAGAAATCACATCTTGGCTTACTTCTTTCTCACTCCATCCACCACTAAACTATGAAATATAACCGTTCTGATGGTGCCCTGTCGTTGCCGCTCAGCCTCCATATCAAGCACATTCGCTGCACCGCTTGTCTTATCGACGAAATCATCATGCGTCGCACATGCTACCCTTGGTGTGACTTTTTTACTTAGGTCCATTGACTAACCCAGCCCATCATAGACTGTAGCCTTTGCAATTGCTCTCACACTCATCCGGACGCCCTTAAAAGTATCTAAAGACCGTAGCGTAGTAGGTACGGAAGTGGCCTTCTTTCACTATAGAGAAGCAGGACAATGCAATCGAAATTATGGTAGCTCGAGACGGTACAATTACTCGTCTCCATCTTCTTACTCTCCTTGAGGTATTCGAGCAACAACTCGTAGCCCGGTGAGCTCTCACCGAATTCCTTAATGACACAGCTGGTGGCACCGACCACCTTAGCGGCATTACCCTCCTTGTCGATCTTGCAAAGACCAGCCCATTCACCAAGTTGCTTCTTATCCGGCACGCGCACGAGCGCCACTTCATGGACAGCACAAAGCGCATCGATCAAACGCGTGTATCGCGGCTCGTCACAGTCAGAAGCGAGGATGCACAGTTGCACCTGACCGCGATCCAGAGCCTTTACGACTTCGTTCAGACCACGGAACAATCCGTCGTGTACGACAGACTTTTTGAGCACCTCTTGCAGGGCCTTGAGGATGTCCATTTCTCTGACATCTTCGGGGACGGCGTCATCGGAACTTCGTCAGACATAGCGGGTTACATGGGTTGTGCGTTTTTGCGAAAAGGGACAGTGATCAAGGTTGTCACCAGACAAGGTTCTTCCAACGTGATGAGGTATTTCACTGATGGGGCGGGCACGTCCGGAGTACGTGTACAAGTTTCATAAGATCTTTGATCCGTTCAGAATCTCGTGTTCGGTAACGCGGGAACGTTGGGCAGCAGCGCTGGAGCGACAAAATTACAGAAGATGAATCTTCAGATTCATCGCTGTTCGCCATCCAACGCGATCTGCCCACCACAGACGCCTATCCACGAAGGGCAGATAAGATAGTGTAACTTGAGCGCACAGCTTTCGCTCTAATGCGAGTATTTTCGGTACATGTCGTTGTTGTACGGCGCAACGATCTTCGTGTTTACGAATGAACAGAAATATATCGGAGGTGACGGAGGCGATACAAGAATAAGCCGCAATACGGATTGAATATAACACATCAATAGTAACTAAAGTCGGCTCGACGCCATGTCATCCATAACCATGTCGCGCTTCTCCGCCAGCAAGTCATGCACACTTCCGTCGTAGAGGCGACCGTCTTGTTCCCGCTGCCAATGCGATCATGAAATTCAATCGTACCCTTCTCGTTGGAGACGCAATCTTCTATAGAATGTGCCACAAACACGGGCAAGCAGAATCGTTCAGCCTCACTCATGATTTTTTCACAACTATGCAAGACCGCTGATACCATTCAAGGCTCGAAAGATAGAAGGAAAGAAAGAGAGCTCCAACCTGTCTACCGTAACAAAGAGGAAATAATGGGTTCTCCGACTACAGCCATGCGTCACATTGAACTACTTTCTACTCATGGGGATGTAGCACGCGTGCACAGCAATTTTGCGACGAGCTTACAAAGATAGTGGTGGTACATCAGTGGCTGTTGGGATATTATGTGAGTGGGCTCTATCATCTATGGATACTGACGGTGCGGAAGCCATTTGCTTCGCAACAGCAGTCCTATATCAACTTGCCATGCGACTAGCGAACGTTCGCTCGACTTGAAGAAAGATCAAGAACGGTACAATTCTAAAACGATACAAGAAAGAAATCCACCACGCACGGAACGATGCCTCCCGATCATCTTTAAGCACCCTGACTGGAAATGTACCACGTTCCCGTCGTCCCGCTTCCCTCACGCTTTCAGGAACCCAATGCATCGCTCTTTTTCTGTATCGCTTGTTTATAACGCAGTGGCACATTCAAAGCAAATTTGTCCTTCTCTCATATCTTTTGCAAATGTTGGGTTGTCTGCTTGAGCTCCCTCACGGCTTCCTCCACTCCCCATGCTTCTTCCGGCTTTTTATCCGATCTGCACAGGCTAGCAAAAAGCTAAGCAAGATAGTTATCTGCACGTGCTCCTCCAGTGAGTTGCTCTTGTGAGTTGAGCGATATCTTCAGCTGGTTTCGCTTGTGAATCATCTTCCTCTTCTCGACACCAGTTTTTTTCTTAAACACGTTAGCCAAAGCCTGACCCAAAAATACAACGATGGGAATGCGATACTCTGGCAGAAATCGAGAAACGCATTTTATCAGTGCCCTGGCTGAAGCCATGATATCGGGCGTCACAACGTTGTGAATGCAGTTCGAAACGAGGGCAAATACTGCGTTCTGCGAATGAAACCCCCCACATCTCTTTTGAAGACAGGTTATCGTTAAAGATTAGTCAGCAAAACCATGGGTACTTCCTTAAGATCTGCGGTTGTTGCACTGCCCATTTCTGTAACTTTTAGGAAATCAACGTGAGGATTGTTCCTCCGTCCGATATTTGCTGATATGCGAGCCCCGAAAATTATGACCTTCCGTGACTATGACAAAGGAGAGGACTGTGGTCCTGTAGGTCGCGCGATAGCATCAACAGCAGTCTGATTCAAGAAACCACCAAGGTCAAGAAAAGACACCAGATTTGTCGGATCCATATGATTGAATCGAAGGAGGCCTTGGAATGCAAGCTTGTCTCCTCGCTTCCTCGGTATTTTCAAGATCTAGCAAGTCCCTCTGACATGCTCCAAAGCTAATGAATTGATCTAATTTCCAAGCCGCCGTAATAGCACGTTCTCCATTCTCGTAGTAATGCGACAATGTTACAATAGGTTCTTCTTCCTGAAGACCACGAACTACGTACAAAAGGCAGTGCGATCGAATAGAAACATGATCAAAGAACAGCTCCCATGGCAGAATTTGCGGAGATAAGTCTGCCATAAGAACAATCGGACTACTCTTCGATCGCTGAACCGCAGATGACCAGCTCAAAAACTTGTGAGGCTCCCGTAGAACGTTATAGCCAACACCCCTAATAATTCCTGAATCCCGGTCCTCGTGCCACACGCGATCCCTTTTAAACCGTGAGAAGCACGGGAAGAACCTCTTACAGAGTTGAACTGGTCTTCGGCCATCCCTCTCAAGAAAAAGGGTAATGAGATAAACGCTTGGCCCTCATTCATGCTAAGGATATCGGCTTCCACTACAAAGCGGGCGAGGAAATCCAATATCATTATTGGATCCTCTCCAGAAAAGTTCTGGTTACGGAGGGAAAGATGCATTCGCTTGATGCAATCCCTCACTCTACCCGTTCTACGGGGCGTTCGATCCAATGGGGAGTCTTCGAGCCGGTAGTATCGGTATGATAGCAACCTCCGAAACATCGGGTCACTAGGTCGTAGCTCCTTCAAGCCTGCGTGCTTCCGGCCCTTCTGCCATGACCGGATAACACCATGAGTGGCTGACGACCGCTTTGAGTGGGAGGAGCGTCCCTTTCGCTCATCCTCCGACGAGGAGTCCGACGAGACCTCTCCGACATGCTCTGTGCTGAATCCGAGTAATCGGTGTCCGAGTCGTAGCGCTTCGACTTCCGCCTACGGCGGCGTTCCTTTTTTCCCAGCATGCTGGTCGCGGTGCGACACCTCAGCAGCCAGTAAATCCAGGACTTCATCTCCAGTTCGGAGGATCTGTTCCACCGCCTCTAGGCGGGAGCGTAGCCGATCAAATCGGTCTTCGATCCCTTCGACGGAGGCAGCAGGTCCACCGAAACATTCAAACAGCATGTTGACGTCCGAACGCAAGGTTCGAAGATCCTCAGCAATTCCCTTTGCAGGGGTTTCCTCCACCACCTCACGGAGGGCTTGGAATTCCCTAACAAGGGCGTTATGGGTGGCGCGCAGAGTGCGCACCTCTGCCTCCAAGGGGTTACCCTGGCGGCTGTCATCAACCGTTCGACGGGATCCCACCACCTCGACAGCGGGAGTCGGCCGGCTCACCGGATGTGGACCGTCAACTGCCGGAGCCTTGCCAGCGGCATCGGCCGGTTGGGACAAAAGGGGCAACGGAATGTTCCGGGCTTCCCGGTTGGGGTTCGACGTTCGAGAGCCACCACCCCTCATGGGGATCTTGGAGACGAACCATCCATCGGGTTGGTCCGCCCCGTCGCGGGAGCGACTGCGAGTGACTGCCGCCTCCACATCGGAGTGCTTTCCGAGACATCGGGTAACCAAACCAAAGCTACCGGACTTCGGGTGTAGAAACAAATCCTCAAAGAGGGAAAATCACCAAAGTGGGAAACTCCTGTTCTGCTAGGTCGGGAGACCACTTTGTAGTGCAATGCCCTGAAGGGGAAAGACACCACGAACACGTCCGAGATCTTCCTCCCTGGGAGTAAACCAGCGGCAAGAGCCACTTCTGGGGAAAGGCGCGACAAGTCGGGTGTAAGAGCGAGGCCGATCTCGTCTCCACGTTAGGTAGAGGAGTGAGGCAAAGAAGAAGGCGTAACCACGTGTGTGGGATCAACCTCTCCTGAGGAGTTGTGAGTGTCCACGAGTGTGCGAGCAATGGCACGGAGCCGGGGCAAGCCGCGATTGGCGGATGTACCACCCGAAAAGGGGAAAAGGGGAAAAGTGAAAGAGAAGAGAAAGGGGAGTCACGAGGGTGACGACGGTTATTGGCAGTGCCGGTTGAGATATCCCTATACAGGGCGAACATGACAATAAGAGGTAAACACTTCTCAATATTGCGTTTGTTTAGATGTGCAAGGGGGATGGTCAACCCGTGGCTACGCACTATCCCTCCGAAGGAGTTGTATAGTCCGCGCGGGCGGTGAAGACCAGAGCCAAACCCGAGGTCAGGACCCTTGTTGGGGGAGTTTTTACTGTGCGGCCCCGGCGACGCCGGCGCACTAAGTTAGTGTTAGCGCTAGCTACAATTAATTACCATAAATTAAGTAAAAACATCCCAAGTTTGGGGCAACCTCCTGCACTCTCACCGTGTCCCACGTTTCCTTCCCACCGTAGTGGTATCACTGCTAATCATAAGTACACCTCACCAGGCCTCCGTCGAGTCACCAAGTTATGAACCGAACCATCGGAATTACCCTCGCAGAGGCGTTGCACTACAAAGAGCTATAGCACAGAACGGTTAAGGACTGTTACTATAGGTGCTCCTGTGTCGAATACGACTTAGAATTCCCACGGTCTGACCAAAGGGTCTTGAGTTGTGGGTTTTGGTTGCTGGTTGGCCTTCGCCTCCCTCACACCTGGCAGGTTGCCCTTCAATAGGCTGCGAAGCCACTCGGTAGTCTGGCTGTAATGTCTGAATGTGTGGCTCTCCACTAACTACAGTAATAAAATATAAGAAAATAAGTACTTAATTAGTTGGAGACCAACTACAAGTACCATGCACAGCAGTGCAGTGCCAAATTACTATTCATAGTTCACATTTCTCCATAAAGACGTAACTTCCCTGGTCCGACGCACAGTAGCGAATGCTACACGTGGATACTCTCCGCAAGAAGTTCTGCAATCCCTGCGAGGGCCTGTCTAACCAGAGCCTTACTCTGCAAAGAGTACTCGAACGAGAACCGAGTTTACCATTTGCTGGTGGCGCTTACTGTAGTACAGTGGAAACGTTGTCACTCGCCGCTGGTGTACGACACTGCGAACGGAGCCGTCATTACCTAAGTAGGTTTCCACACAATAAAACTATAATAATTACCTATAAAGTGGTGCACACCTCACGAGGTCCCACAAGTGAAGTTTCCACTTTCCGTCCAAAGTGGCAACAACCATAAAGGTAAATATCTCAAATTGGAACCAAAATTACCAGACGCGTACAGCGTACCATCTGTCATCAGAATACATCATACCACCTGTACAGGTTCGGTATGGCCATTTTATTGGCATTCCACGAGAGATCAACTCATATGTGAGATATCGCATCACTCCAATACCGGATATTCCTATGAGTAGAATTTCTCCTCTAACACCGCGCAAGCGTTGCTCTACACTCCGTATGCCTTCTTGGACAGCCAAGCCCATACATTTTCTATAATGTTAATGTCCTGAATCTCGGCTGGCCAGTCCAAAACCGTTACATTATTGTCCTGTAGCCACTTTTTAGTAACATTTACACGATGGGGACTAGCCTCATCGTGCATAATACTTCAGTTCTTTCCAACAGCTTCCGCCTCAAATAGTAAAAGTTTTAGTAAAGCGTCTGCACATAAGAAGCGAAATTCAAATCATTTTTAAATGCGACTATAGTTTCACGTCCATAAAAAAAACTTGAGGCCCAAACCGTAAGAAAATGAACCCTCTGCTGTATCTTTGGAAAAAACTTCAGGCTCCTTCCTGAGATCGTGTTAATAGCTCTCAAATCTATCGGGGCGGCCCAATTAAAACGTTTTATTATCCGAGAAAATCACATTCTTTTATTCTATAGCGTGCCAACGGAGAATAGCCTAGCTGATTTTAGGCGTAAAATTTTACTTTTTTTGTCATGTGAGGTCCTTTGTTTGTCTTTTTGTATTGCAGATAAGGAATCTCTTGCAAAATCTGTTAAACGCAACACATTTCAATATCTAGTACATGCATTTGTAAAGTTTGCGTGTATATGATTGGAAAAGTATAACATTGCAAACAATAGTGCATTTGGTACCCTTTTTTGGTTGTCTCGGTTTTTTTTGTTGACTTCTTAAACGCATCAAATATAGCTAAACGGTAGTGCAGTGTCGCCTTATTATTTTTGGAACTCTAGATGACTCAGTGCATGGGAACTGCAAGCCTTGAGTTGAGTTTTTTCGACATCGAAAAGAAACTTTTTACGCCGCATAATTTGAATGAAATAAAATGTGGAATTGGGGTGTGGAAGAAGTGTGAACGAGTAGTGCATAAACGGCGTTTGATCACCGTAGACCGTACTATTGCACGCCAATTTTAGTTTAAAATGAGCTGATGCTATAAAATTTGCTGCAATAAAGAAATTTCGTTTATTGTTTTTCAAATGATGTGATTAGGTAAGTCGTTTGCAAATATCTCTTTTCGTAGTATTTGGCGCTTTTAGGTTCGCTGTGGTGTTGTTTTCGAACAACAGAGCGTAGTTTGATGTTTATAGAGCTATTTGCTTTAGAGATATATGAATTTCGGGGAGTGTATAATTTTGACCCGCCGCACTGTAAGTGATAGACGCCTTTCTCATCTTCTGGCAATATAAAAAAATTTAAAAAAAGCTTCGTACAAAGTGTAATGTTACCGTGTGCCGCGAGCTGCCATGCAGCTCGTGATAAGGTTTTCTTGTCGTGTGCCAACACTCGTAAGGGTTGATCCGACATCACCACCACCCGGCCGCATTTACCTGGAAAGCCATGTCTACGGACTCGGAAAAAGCCTCATCTCCAACCGCACAAACGAGGACGCGGCGATGCGCACGTACAACCGCGGAGCGGTAAGAGAGTTCGCCTCTGCGGTGATGAAGCTCAGGTTGCGTGTGGGTTTAAGCCTCAACGTGATGATCAGATATCAGAGCCGTCCCTGCGGTCAACGAGTCCTGAGGACTACACCTCGGCAGCAGTCCTTGGTGGAAAGCTCCCCTTAGTTTTGCGATGGGCTCGAGTGCTCTTGGACAATCACGTCAAGAAAAGTAACCGTTTCATGAATGGACTGAGCTCTGCGGCAGTGGCGAAACGGCATATTCTGGAGGAAGTACATGTTCCCAAAAACGTTGTAGTGGAATTAAAAGCGGGCGACAAGTTATGGCATGGAGATCGACGATTCTGGACAAATGTGTTGGCGTTTGCAATGAAACTTCCCTCAATGAATGAGGTTAGTAATGTTCTTGATGCGATGCGCTGCTACCCGTCGTCAGTGCTGTTCAACACAGGAGTGCAACAACTTTTCAGTACAGTCCGAAAACACGGCAAGAAATGCGCTCATGTCTCGCTTCCTCGTCCGAACGTTTTCTCGTCGTTTGACTGCTCGGCGCCAAGTGGAAATCCAACGAGCATGTGGTTCGAGAGCACCACTTACGGACGGGTCCAAGAGATAGCTGTACACATAAGCTCAGTTGCAGAGCATGTTTTGTGTGTGCATTTCATGCTCGGGAACAAAGTAACTGCACAAAGGAAGCATATGCAATCTTATTGAAGGCGCTAGAGGCAGGTATTGATCATATCGAACATGAGGATTTGTCGAGTGTTGTGAAATGGAGGGGTGCTGAATCTATTGAGAACACGGAGGTAGAAAAA